>RJWT010004891.1:0-32188 GCA_004365215.1 Cuniculus paca
AGGCGCCACTAGGCCCGGCTCCTTATTTCTTTTGAGTAAACTATCTTAATTTCACACGGCTTATATACCTGCTTAGCATATGCTTCTTTTTCTTATTTAGGTAGCCCAATCTCCTTATTTCATATGCCCAATTTAAGTATTTCTTCAAATTGTTCCTCTACTAAATTGAGTCTGAATCATAACTTCAAATTAATCTGTGACCTTTGTGTTCCCTGACAGTATTAGAATAGAATGCTAGTGATCCTCACACTCTGATATTGTGAATAATTTTTTGAGGACATTAGAAGGTCAAATGTTATTTATTATTTCTCTGTGTTTGCTTAATGGCAGTCACAGCTCTGTAGAAGTCAATCAAGTCTCTTGATAATTCTGTTTAGATGGTATATAATTAGGTGTTTAAAATTAGTTAAGTGTCTATTTTGCTATGCATTTCACATTCTCTTTGGGAAAGCATGTTTACCAAATGACTTTGGGGATATCTTTTAACTGCAGTTTTTTCTCTTTTCCTGAGCCGAGACTTTGAAAGTTAGGGAATTCTTTCTACTTGTCTTACCTGTTTGTCAGCAATTTACTGGAGTTGTTTTTATTTAACATAGAACAAGTGCTAGGGAGGGTTAAGCACAAACATGTTTTCATAAGAGAGCAAAAAAGAAACCACAATAATGCCTGCATTGTTGGGGACCTGCATTTTCAGATGTGTGCCTATGAAAACAATGACAACAATGAACCATCTATTCACAAAGTCTCGGCATCTCCAGGTCCCAAAAATGCCAGTGTCTCCCCCTTTGAGTGACCCAACATTTGTAATCATTACTGCAAGAATGCCAACTGTAAATTAAAACATGGGATAGTGAGCATATAAAGAGGGGAAGCTGTAATTTAGAAGGAAACTAATTTATTTGAAGTCAAAGTGTAGGCAGTACAGGAAGAATTGTTTAAGTCAGAGTAATTTTTGACTCTTGAACAACAGGCTTCACCTTGGCATTACATTTTTGATCCTTTGTCAAAGAATGACCTGACTGGACACAAGCATTTTGTGTGAATGTGTGTGTGTGTGTGTGTGTGTGTGTGTGTGTGTATTCGTCCCCTTGTTGCACAATTCGTCCCATTGTTGAAAAAATCTCATATCTAATTATACTATAAGGCATCATTTTTCATAAACCTTAAAGAAGAGCATAGTGACCTGGATTCTGTTATTCTGTAGTGCTTTCAATTGTCATGGATGCAAATTGATAGAGGTGAACTTGAACTCAGGTGTATGTAACCTTGAGCTCATGTATGTTTTTTCTGACTTTTAGCATGACCTGTGCTTTTTTGGTGCACCATGTCTATACAGCAATTTGGAATTTCGTTGCAGGTGATGGTGTTCGCCTGCAGGTTGGACGTGGGCACTGAGTCTTGATTGGGGAGGGATTTGGTAAATGTCATGTAGCATGGTCACAGGGCGCCTTCCAGCCTCTTGGAAGAGAGGATCTGCTGAAAGTTAGGGCTCCTCTTTTTAAATTTCAAACTCTTTGGTCTTGCTTGTGATGCTTGAGAGAATCATTAGCCTTCTCCAACCTGATAATCTCTGTTGCTCCTTGCCCTGGAGTAGCCTGAGGGTCATAAATCACCTGTTGCTGTTGTGACTGCTCTGGTGTGTAATTGTGATTGTTCTCTGTACAAGTGTGCTTGGCTGAGGGTGAGTAGGAGCTGAAATCCTGCCTCTTGTTCCTCTAGTCAGACCCTGGATCTTGGCTGGGTCAGCCTGGAGGAAGGGGAGCCTTTGAAAAACTGCAGATAGTACCCACCCTTCATCTGGCCAGGTAAAGCTGTCTGTCTTCAGTGGGGACCTTTTCCTAGAACATTTGCGCTGTGGGATGGCCAAGAGTGCACTCTCACAGTGCCGTCTCTGTTCAAAGTGTTCGAATGAGGGTTGACTTCAGTGTTAGACCTTTAAGTGATTAGTTTGTATTTTAGAGCCCCGTTTCTGCATTGAATGGAATTTACTTACTGTATTAATCCCATCTTCCCCTGCCAGTTTTTATTCCTTATGAGTTTTCACTAAGATTTGTACTTTGTATTGAGAGTGTTAGTAACTGCAGAGGTTGTTTGCAACTGTTAATGTAGTTTCCAAGATTTCCCTCAGAAAAATGTACACGTCAGCTGAGGGACAGACTTAGGCCTGAACTCTGCATTTTTTTTTTAACAGGATCTATCAGTGACCCAGAAAGAATGGGCTGGCCCTGGCATTCTTAGATCATGTATTACTGTCACTGTCATGTTGGTCCTGGTGTTGGCCAATGACAAGTACCAACAATACTCTTGTCTTTTAATTAATAATTTGGTTCACTTGCTTTTTTTTTTTAAAAAAAATGAATCATTTTACATTAAAGAAGTTTTACATTGATTATTATAATTAGAAAATGAATCATTGTGACTGGAAGGCAATAGTAAAAATACATACAAGGGCCTTGGGAAGATTATGACATGAGGAAAGATTAAAACAGAAGAGAGGCAATGAGGTGTCCTCATCTCCTGATGTTTTGTAACCTTACACAGACCTTGTCCAGGCTGTGTCTCAGGCTCAGATGCAGTGTGTGACAGTTCCTTGGAAGTTTGACAACTAATCCCTTTTAGGGCCACAAATCTAGTTGATTTCAAAGGGGTACCTGAAATCTCTAGTTATTAAAAGTTCTCTCTGTGACTGGCCAGTTGGTAGAACTGCTGCCCTTTTTTGTTTTTATAATGAATGAAAATTAGAGAATTAAGAAAAAATATGCTACCGTTGTTTCATAGAAGCCCATCGTCTGTTGCTGTCTCTGGCCATGTAGGAATAGTTATTTCATTCAACACTGATGTTTCCTTTTATTCCTAAAGCTAATTTTTTTTCCACCCCAGTTTTGGTGAAATTATGTATCACTTGTGATAATTCATTTTAAAAATTCCTGAGCTGTGTGGCGCACTTTCATGAAAATTCATTTAGATAAAATTAGATATTATTGTTTAATGAGGTGGCATTTCAATTTAGACCTTGCATCAGGCATATACCAAGAGTTTTTTATGGAAGAGTTAGGTTCATTTGAGTAATAAAGGCTGAATCATGGGGGCTTTAATTCTTAATCGCTGTGAGGATTGTTATCCGTGGGATGTGAGCTGTCTTAGTGGTATTCAATCAAGTGTCCACTTAGCCATGACTGGAAGTAATTGCTCCCAAGTGGGCCGCACGGTGACCTGTTAATACTCGCTTTGACCCTGTGACCTTGTCTGCCCCATTGTTTAGGATTTTATAGCAGGCGAGTCTGCATTTCTGTGGGGTCAAGTAGATATCTTGAGGTCAAACATTTTCTGATTACTGCCGAGTCTACACTGTAAGTCCACCAGAAGCGGCTGCTTTGTTAATAGTCATTGCTTTGTACTGGAACATGAACAGTTTGAAAATTGTCTTGCTTGCCTGCATGTAAACAGTTTAATATTTTACAGAAAGAAGTTCATCTTGTAAATTAGGTATGAATAATACATTTGTAATTACTCCTTGTGTCTTTAAACACTTGTGTCTTAATTGGCTTGCTTTTTTTTAAAAATGTATTTGCATTTGCTAGCAAGTTAAAATTAACTCCTGTGGAAGCCCAGGAAAGTTAGGACCCTACGATCCTGCCAAGACTTAAGATTGAGTTTTTGGAAGGTGCATTTATTCTTGCTGTTAAGCATGTGTTTCTGGCTGGACAGTGGGGCCTATGTTTGCTACTCCTTCCAGCAAAAGTTTCTTCTGTCCTGTCACTCCCTGTGTTGAGCTCTTTTCCTGTTTCTTGGCCTTTTATCCTTTCTCATTTCATGTCACCGTGTTATTTCACGTTGCTCTCTGTTGGTCGGTCACATAATAAATTTTTCTCCAAAAGTAACATGGACAGGTTCCCTCATATCAATGATGTATTAATCCAAGCCAGCTATGTATCTCTCAGCTTTGTGAGTCATCTTTGTTGCTCTGTCCTCCCCCGAAGTCAGCAGAATCATAAAAGGGGGATGAGGGAAGGAATTGAGCTTGAAATGTGATCTGGTCCAGCCTGCACTCACAATCACTGCGACCAAGCCGCTTCCCTTTGTTCATTCACCCACTGGGCTTTCTACAAATGCTTAGGAGGAAAAGTTCAACTAGGAAAACAAGAACAAGGGAAAAATAAACAATTAGAAAAGTTGCCAAGAGTGACTTTAGACTGTCACATAAGGTGACTTGGAGTGTCATCTCAATGGAAAATGCTCAAGAAAAATGAAGTAACCCTTCCTTAGTGTATAACTCAAACCAAGCCATTGGCCTCTTAGTGGTTGCTGGCTGATTTAAGGATATATATATATATATATATATATATATATATATATATAAATATAGTTTGTTTTAAGAGAAAAAGCTAAATAGTTACAAAAATTAAGGAACATCATTCATTTTAAAGGTTGGTAAATTGCTTATCTCTGATTTGTAGCTTTCTGTGTTCAGACTTTCTTTTTGGGACCAGTTTGTTTATGAATTAAGTGTAGTATCAAACACTAGACAGATAGGGTGGATAATATGTCAAAAAGTTGTATGTGCTTTGCCTGTGTTTGAATTGTTTGTCTTGCTAGTGTGGGAAGTGTTAGTCGGATCTGGAAGATAAGCATATGTGAATATACCTTTGTAAATGTACAGACAATCTGTTCCCAACCTGTGTGCTATGGTGCCCGGGCTGTCAACTCACAGGGCTGTTGGAGGGAAGTAAAGTGACCGACAGCATCTGTTCGGCACTGTGTAAACCATGGTATTTGCACTTTTTAGATTGTGCTATATACTCCTGTTGATACTGTCATATTTTTACAAAGCCAGGTTTTGCCAGTTGCTGTCAGATAAAGCAAGATACTGTTTGAAAAATCAACACATATTGAAAAACAGGTAGGTGGGGAGCAGCATTCCCCTAATTTCAGGGTTCGTGAAGCTCCTCAGTGTGCAACAGGCAGGCACGGCCCATTACTAAGGATTCTATTAGTGTTTAAGAATGAAATAATTTTTTTCCCAATTTATTATTTTCTCCCAAATAGCTATTCAGTTATTAGGACTCAACAGTAATTAATTTGCTTGGACCTAATGACTTCCTAGGAAGAATTATTAAGCATTTCTTTTGCTGGGGGTGGGGTAGGGAGGAATACCATGAGAGAACTAGTCTGTGTCAAGAAAGTTTGGGAACTGCTGTCATAGATCCGAGAAAATAATCTGTAGTAAAAAACACAGCCATTGTTGTTAATTTAGAAAAAAATAAATAAACTAAGTGGAGAAAATATAACACTGTCCTTGATGCCAGAGATAATCCCCTTTGATTTTAATATACATTTAAAATAGGTACATTTTGAAAAACATAATACAGATACTTCCCAACTTCTGATATTTTGAATTAACCTCTCTTGATTTTACAGCAGCACCAAAAGCCACATGCATCAAGGAGAAACTGTGCTTGGGATTTTGAATTGTGATCTTTTCCCAGGCGAGTGATGTGGGGCAAGGCCCCAGCCTCTGCTGTGGTGTGGGACGGTGGCTGTGAGTCCCCTCCAGGGTGAACAGGTGACGTCCTCTGCGCTGCACTGCAAAGCCATGAGACTCAGGAGGTTCAGTGCATTCTCTACTTCTAATATTTTTAATTTATAAGCTAGGCATGGCAGCTCATGCCTATAGTCCCAGCACTCTCGGAGGCTGAGGTGGGAGGGTCACAAATTCAAGCCCTGTCTGGGCAACTTAGTGAGATTCTGCCACAAGATAAATAAAAAAAAGTAGCTGGGAATGTAACTCAGTGTGAAGGCTCTAGGTTGAATCCTTGGTACTGCCCCTCCCCCCAAACCCTTTGGGTTTATTGAGATGTAATCCTATTATAAATTGAGGAGCACGTGTGTGTATTTGTGTATTAAATATATTTATTTGCAAGTAGCGAGTACCAAAACCAATTACATAATTTAAGAAAAGTAAGTAGTGCATTTAATTTAAGAATACAGGATGTGCTACAGACCCCAGCTATAAAAATGAACCAGAGCTGCCTGGTTTGGTGGTACACACCTATAATCCTGGCACTTGAGGTTCTGATGCGGGAGGATTGCTGTGAGTTTGAGGCCAACCTGAACTATGTAGTGAGACCCTGTCTCAAAAAAACCACACACATGAGCAAGAGCTAAAGTCTAGAACACTGTATCCGCTAGACTTCCTCTATTCCATATATATATATATATATATATATATATATATATATATACACACACACACACACATTTGCATGTAAGTTGGTATTATGGCTTAGATCTCAAATGTCCTCAAAACGATGTTTAGAAGGAGATTGGTTCACGGGAGCACTACACTCATCTGTGGATTCATCCAGTGATGAGTTCAGAATCTGAATGTCCTTTTAGGAGGTGGGTCACTTAGGGTGTGACCGGAAAGGGTGTATTCCTATTCTCTGCTCCCGTTTTTTTCTCTCGACTTTTTGACTGCCATAGGGTGAGCAGCTTTCTTTTGTCATGATTTTCTGCTCTTCTTCCTTTAAACTGGCTGCCTTTCGACTGAATCTAGTAAAACCATGAGCCAAAATAAACCTCTCCTTTAAATTTAAATGTCAGGTATTTTCTCCCATTGACAGGGAAATGACTGATACACTTGGTTTTGGTGAAAAATGAAATCCAGTTAGAAATACTATCCTGAAGTCATTTTTCTCTTGTCTCAGTTGCAGTACCCCAACTTCCCCTTCTGCAGTCTGTGCAAACCCTGAGTGACCTCAGCAGAAGCACCTCTGCCTGCCTCACCAGCAGCTGCCCTGGTCTTGTTCTCTGGAGGGAAGGCAGAGGTTGAAGGATTGCTGTTGTTATTCTTGTCATACCTCTTGGTCACACCTCCTGACAGTGGCAGGGAGGGAAAGGCATGTGGTCTCACAGTGGAAAAACAGTCTACTACTAAGCCTGTTGTCCTTCAGCTCTGGCTGGTACAACAGAAATTTCTGTCTGGTCTGATCCTTCTGGAGGCTAGATGTCCCAGGTCAAGGTGGTGGTAGGGTGGTTTCCTCTATTCCTGTTGTAGAGAGTCTTTCCTGTTTTCTAATGGGTTGCTGACCATTCTCCTTTGCTGGCTTGTAGAAGAAGCATCATTTGGATCTCTGCTATTATCTTCTCATGGTGTCTTCTCAATGCACGTGTCCATGTCCATGTCCTTCCTTCCCTTTTTTGTTTCATAAGGACACCAGCCATATTGGATGGGGGACACTTTTCTTCAGTGTGATCCCATCTTAACTAGTTATATCTCAGTGATCATATTCCAAGTAAGGCCATGTTCTGAATGATCTTCTCTTCTTGCTCAGTTCATATAGTTGACTTCAGGGAGTTTAAATACACAAGTCCTGCAGCTCCTCAGACTGCATGGGGCAGCATGCTAAATCCACGGGAATTTGAAACTAAAACCATGGGGAAGAGGCATGCTCATGTCTCTCTTGACTGTAGTGGACCCGTCTTGACTTGTGGCTACCACATTGTCCCTTTGTGCCAACAGTGGACACAGATATACAGTAGATGGACCCAAGTCATGGGTTGTATTTCTAATGTGATTCACAGAGGCTGGTGTTGGGCCAGAAAGATTCTGGTTTATAGTTGCAGTCTTAAAGCTCTCTGGTGCCACCTGCTATATCTGAGTCACTATGTATCAATAGTAGGTAATCCTCTCACCCAACCTAGGGGGTGGCCAGAGCCTTTTCTGTCTGAGAGGGGAGGAGCTGAGAATCAGAAAGGTTAATTCCCTTGCTAAGGTCACCTAACTCACGCAGAATGGAAACTCAGGCTTTTCTGAAGCCATAGCTTATTTTTGTTCTGTCTCTGGCCTATTAAGTACCCCAATCTCCTAGCTTCTTGTAGAAAATGCCATCACAGGAAAAGGAATCTGGTGGTATTTCCTGTCTTTGAGTCTCTGTTTCTCAGAGTAGTGTTTACCCTGAGAAATACGAGTATTGCAAAAAAAAAAAAAAGTTTTCTCTTTAACTGGATATGCCAGCATGGACAGACAAGCCCGAGACCCTTGCCTGTGTCCTTGGCGCACTACCCGCTGCAGGGTGTTGTCTGGTGCCAGTGTCTCTCTGGCAATTCTTGCCAGGCCTGACGGTTTGCTTGCAATTGCTAGTGTGTTGTGTTTGGGATGTTTGTGGGTGGCTGTTTTTTATTTTGGTTTTGTTATCTGCCCTTTGTAGTAGTAACTCTGGCATCATTTCTTGCGGCTCAGATGTTCTGTGGCTTTCAGGAAAAGAGATTTGAAAATGTACCGAGTTAGAGGGCTTCATAAAAAGTCCAGCATCTTGGAGCCAAGGCTGAGCTTTTTGGGACCATTGGTGATGTGTTAAAATGTCCTCAGGGCCTTTGCATGTGCTGATCCCTCTGTCTAGAGGGGGAGTATAAACTCTGAAGCCTGAGCAGGGAGAAAGAAAGCCTAACCCTGTTCTTATGGGGAGAAATGTTAGCTTGATGTGGCCAGATCTCCTCTTGTATCTTCCAAAGAAAGCAGAAGACTAAAATTAAAAAATGTTTAATCTTGATTATTACGTGTTAGAAACTGAATAAAAGCAAAATCCATCTAATCTGTCCCAAGCAAAACAAATCTTTGGATCACCTCTAGCTTTCAGACCACTGACTTGAAGTTTTAAGCCTAGAACTGGGATACTGCTCTCTACCACCTTCCGTTTTTTTTGTTTTTGTTTTTTTAAATTTTAAATTGCTGTCTGTCCACCCCACAGAAGCCTTCCTCTGCTGCTGGCTTGTCGTATTAGTCCCTGTCTAGCCCTCATCTCTCTATTTGTCTTTGTACTCCTCTTTCATCCCACCACACATGACCCCTTCTGCCATCGCATCTGTGGTCTTGGCACACAGTTGGTGCACGCTGAGTGATGGCTGAGGAGACGTCGTCAAGTGGAAGTTTGGGGAGGAATGGTCTTTGTTTCTCACCTGGCCCGTTTCTCTTTCTCCTTAAGTTTGTATAGGTGCAGCATGGCATGAGTGGGAGGGTGTCAGGTCATCCTTTTGTTCTCAGATGGCAACTGTCATTGTTGATTATGCCTTATGACTTTACCTGAGTTGCTTTAGAGAAAAAATAATAAATGTCAAAGAAATTTCAATTGACTTGTCAGTGTCAACCTGTTTTGGCTCCTCCAGGCTGAGTGGAGACAGAAGACGGACAGGTTTCTGATGCACACTGTTCTCGGCATTCAGGAGATGCCTGACTTACTCCTCCCTTTGCTAGAACATTTTAGATCCGAAGCTGTTTTCTCCAGGGCAGTCTCAAGCTGACATTTTTAGGGCAACTCAGACAGTGTTTTGTTACTGTTCTCGGGAATGTGAAGGAAAGGCCTCCTTCCATCCTTGTAAAGATGTCCTCAAATCTAACCCCAGTGACTGGGACTGTTTCTGTTGAGCCGCCAAGTGCTTCTCATCTGATATGATTCTGCAAGGATTCCTGTGGAGCTACCCAAGATGGGCTTTCCCTCTCCTTGGAATGAGAACATTTAAAGGGTCAGCCAGTTTCATGCTGGGAAGTCATTCTGCACATATGCTAAGAAATGGATATATGTTTTTAAAAAAATGTGAGCTCTTTTCCATCAGTGGAAAGGAATGTAAAATGATCTATTTTTCCAAAAGGTGTAGAAATTGATGAGACAAACAGAAGTCTATGAGTGGTTCATTTATAGGTTAGAAGGGAACATGTTCTATGTTTCAGACACTTGTAATAAGATGAAGAAATGTCCCAAGGTAACTGGGGAGATGTGTGGAATTAATTGGCAATGGGGTGTTTGTACTTGTATCTTTTCTTGCTTTCTTTCTGCCTCTTTTCTTTCACATTTTTTTCTGCCTCTTTTCTTTCACATTTTTTCCTCTATTGAAGTTTATGTAATTTTAATGCTAAGTCAAAAGATGGGTACCTGTTTGGCTCTTAGATGGAAAACTGTCCTGCCAGCGTTTTGGTCTCTGTCTCATTCCACATAGCCCCTTTGTGGAAGGGACTGTATTCAGCAGGGCCTGGCCGTCACACTCATGGGAAAGCACTTCGAACTCAGGAGAAAACAAATCATTAGTTCACATCCCAGTGGAGCTGGTCAGCTTCTTTTCAGAGATTCAGTGGCAAATGAACGCCTTGTAATTTAAAGTACTTATTCCACAGTATCATTCTTGGTTTTTATATGGAGAAAAGAAATTTAGTTTTGATTTTGTCTCTGAGACATCCCGAAGACTGAGTCTTTTTGTTTTTTCTAAAGCCAAAGGATAGAATAAAGATGTGTGTCTTAGAATCAGAGAAACTGAGAAAATGATGATGGATGACTGGGGAAGGAGGGAAGAGTGAAGTGATGGGGCCTTACGAAAAGGTCCGTGGCTTCTGGCAGAATTCTGATGTACGTAGCAGGATTTAGGAGGCTGTGTGCTTTGGCATCCAACATAGGAGGAGATAGGTGATCTGCCTGGCATACAATGAGGCCCTGGACATAAGCTCTAAGGTAGGAGTTCTGTGATGCTGTTCTATTAGAAGTATCTTCATGAATGAGTTTTCCCTCATGGTTTCCACACAGCCTTCTAGTCAGTTCATGCGTCTGTGTACTGTACTCATTTTTAAATTCCACAGTACATGGCCTTCATATATATAGAAACCCTGCCATTCTATTTGTGTCGTTGTGTCCTCTCTTACTTTCCACAGTCTGGAGTTCAGTCGAAGTTCATTAAGTGTTTGTAGCATTGATTGTAAGGCCACAAAAGAATGAAGGGTGTTTTAGCTAAGGTATTGCTAGCTGCTGTAACATACCTACAAATGTTAAATGGCTCAACGGCAATAGTTGTTTCTTTCCTAATTACCAAGACTTCTCTTGGAAGCACTAGTGTGGGCATCCTTTCTCCTGCTTATCTTTTACATGTGTTTCCCACATCACCAGCTTAGAAAAATGAAGGAAGATCACAGAAGTAGTGTATTGTACCCGAGCCTTGGAAATAGTATATGTCACTTCCTCTGATACTCCTTTTAAACAGGTGAAAGGAATTCAGACAAGGGGAGGAAAGGACCCAGAAATCATTTGTAAATGTATATTTTCTTCCTGAACTAGATGATAACTGCTTGGGACAGGATGGTATTTTTCTGTATATTCTTACCTTCTGTGGCATTTCTCATATTTCTAAGTGAATCACAAGAGTGAAAAAGTTTTTGGTTGACTGACCTTGAGCTTGAGTTTTCCCATCTGTAGAAGAATTCTGTTTGCCTAACAAGGGTAGAAATTAGGAGTCTGGAAATCTTATTGCTGCTGGTGATCTGATGAGATCATCTCATCCAGCTGGCTGTTTCTGTTAATTAAGTTTCTTAGAGTTCCTCAAGAGATGTGTGTACTGAGATAAAACCCAAAAAACACCGTAAAACGTCCAACAGGATTCTCTGTGATTGCCCACCCCAAGCACTTGTTCCTGAAGAGAAGGAGCTCAGATTTTCTCACTGGGGAGGGTTTATTACTCTAGTAGGTCCTTATATCCTTTCATGAATGGGTAGTTACAGAATGGACTAAAAATTTGAGGTATCATCCAGCGCTCCTGATGTGTTTCTGAGGGAGAGCAGACATTGACAAACATCGGAGGAGGGCAGCTTGGGTAAGATGAAACAATTCTTCAGGGCAGGTGGCAGTAGATACTTAACTGAATTATTTTTATCTTTGTAGTAACCCACTGAGTTTGTTTTCCCATCTTATACTTGAGGAAACTGAGGCCTTGAGGTAGTAACTGTTAGCTTGACTAGGACAATATAGTTAAATGGAACTACTAGAGTTGGAACCAGGCAGCTCGGTGAGTGAGTACTTGGTAAGAGAGAGAGAGAATGCTTTCTCTTCTCTGATAGGAGTCATATGGTAAAGGAAAAGCGATGTCATTGCTCAGTGTTCATGGAGTGCTAGCCATTCTGAGGATGAAATATCTCGATTTGATTGGCCAGGTTACTGTGGTAGTAGTAAAATAAACATCGTTCCACTGACAATCATTATAATAGACATTTCCCTGACAGTTAATAAAGTGGTATAGAATACTACTTGCTAATATAATCCCTGTTGCCAGTTTGGCTGCTAAGCCCAAGAAACCCCTGGGCAATGGAAGACAAATACATTTTTGCATTGTTACTTATTTAACTCACGTCACACATGACTAGACAGCATTTCATTTGAAAGCATTTGGTTATTGCCTTCTCTTCGATGTGGTGAATCTGTATGGACTTGGACTTGCAGATGTGTTGTGATTGCTGTCTGTGTTTTGCATAGCCCCATCTGTGCTCCCCCCCCTTTCTTTCTTTCTTTCTTTCTTTCTTTCTTTCTTTCTTTCTTTCTTTCTTTCTTTCTTCTTTTTTTTTTTTTGGTAGATTACTTTCAGGGTAGCATAACATTTGTGGCAAAAGTAAGATGTAAAATTTTGATCCTCATTTCTGACTGCTGAAAGCTCAGTATCAAAGAATGGGTTATTTTCTCTGGATCAATTAGCATGGCTGACTTCATTTCCAAATTGGGAAGCCATGTTTTGCACGTAGTAATAATGCAGCTACTGAAAATTCACAGGCAGGCAAATCAGAAAGAACATACAGTCAGCTCTTATGGGCAGGACATGCTTGGTCCTGGGCAGGTGCCTCATCGTATTTGTTGAGTGACTGGAAGAGTGAATGAACAGAATATGTCTTACTTCAGCTGGTTTCATTTTCTAAAAAATAAGAGATGATATATTTTAGGAGTGAGATTAGGAGACAGAGTATGTGCTTGTTTTTCCCCTATAATTTCAGATTTATCCAAAAGTTGTAAGCATGGTACAAGGAATTTCCTATACCTGTTAGCCAGATTCACCAGTTGTTTACACTTCATTTGTTTATCATTCTTTGTTTCTTTCTTTTCCTCACCTTCTCTTTCATATTTTGAGATATATAAACACATAGACACACCTACACGCACACATGTGCATACATATTTGCATGTCATTTTCTTAAATCTTGTTTGTTTTCATACTGGGGATTGAGCTCAGGCCCTTTGCACTGAGCTACATCCTCACTCAGTGCCCCCATTTTTAGACAGGGTCTCTGTAAGTCAAAAAGTTGCCCAGGCTGGGCTTTACTTGTGATCCTCCTGCCTCAGTCTCCCAGAGTGCTGGGATTACAGGCATGTGCCATCACTCATGACTCTTAAATCATTTAAGAGTAAGTTTGAAACCTCAGGCACTGTCACCATAAAATACTTCCACTTGCATTTATTTTCTCCTAAGGGGATTCTGTAATATAACTACCATCCATGATCAAATCAGGAAGCTTAACCAAGATAGAACTTTGTTGTCTAATTTTCTCATTGTCCCACTAAAGTCTTTTATAGCTGTAATTTTGCTCAGTCCAGAATCCAACCTAGAATCATGTATTACATTTAGTTGCTATGTCTCTTATAAGTTTGTATTTAGTTAGCATTTCATTAAACAAAATCCACTACAGAATCTCAAATGAATTACACTGGCTATTCTTTTATTCTCTTTTGGCCACAAATTAATTTCTAAGTATCAGAGACAGAGGGTATTCTATCCTTTTAGCCCTTCTTTACTTAAAAAGTCGTTTTTATTTTTTTATTTTTGCAGTTTTCCTTAATAATCTATCCCAAAGCCCCACTACTCTGGTAAGAAATATTTTTCATATGGTGAACCAGGAGAGGTGAGCTAGATACAACTTACGGTAAGTGCTCTAGTCTTCCCAGCATTACATCTCTGCTCCTTTTTTCTGTAAGCCACGCAGCACAGAAAATCTCCTTTTCTCTGTTCTCCTCCTCCCTCCCTAGACCTCTCTAATTTCACAATGGGACTTTACAGGAACGTGAGATTGGCTCTGGCAAAGGCATTTTGATGACCCCTGTCTCCAATCATTACAGTAACTAATAAAAGCTTGAAAATGACTGTTACCCTGCTAGCATGATTCCAATGACTCGCGGCAAGCTCAGCTGTATAAATATGCAGGGTTTTTTTGCAGTGTAAATTTTGATCAAAGGGAAATGCGTATACCATTTAGTGGATCATTTCTTTTAAATTTAATCACGTCTGAATGTAAAACAACAAGCAGAAATAAAATGGAACTGGAAATCTGAGCTTAAGATTGAGAAAGAGTAAAGGCCATAGAAGCCTTCCAAAGCACATTCAAGTGCAGAAGGTATGTGACTGGCCCTGTGAACTCCAGACTGTGTTCATGCTCATTCCAAGGGCAGGACCAAAGACCTGATCTATGAGTCTAGAAATGCCACTTCATACCGAGGAGAACGGTGACTGTGCTAAAATGTATGAACAACTTTTTGAGTTACAATAAAACTTGCAACAGGTAGCACGATTATCTTTATGCTGTTGGATCAAAACTTTGTCATTGTTTTCACCTATTTCTTTGGATGTTGTTTGCTGTGAGTCTGACTCGTACCAGTTTTACACATTTAGAATGTGTTTTTTTCTGAGCACTTGGTTGACCAGTAGAAGGCATGTCAGGAGACCAGTGTGTTAGTCCATTTGAGCTGCTGTGACACAACCTTGGGCTGTGTACTTTGTCGGCAGTGGAAGGCTGTTTTCCACAGTTCTGGGGGCCTGGGAGTCCAAGGTCAAGGAGCCAGCAGCTTGGCTGGTGAGGGCTGTACCTCTGCTGTTGAGAAGGCACCTGAATGCCACATCCTGGAGAGGGGAGGAGTGCTGGAACTTCCTCCTCGGTCCCCCTCCTGAGGGCCTTGCTCCTCCCTAGGAGGGAAATGATCCGAACAAACCACGTCTTAATGTCCTGGGGACACATCCAAACCGTAACAGAGGGTTGTTTTGGTCCCTTCATGGAGTGGTGAAGGGGAGATGGATCCCGAGGCAGTGCTGGGTCCTGGGGGGCAGGAGAGCAGAGTTACTCCCTTTGTTTGGCGCTGTGTGCTGTCTCAGAGTTGTGAGTGGGTGCTGGGTGTGTGTTGAGTGTGAATACACCCTCTTTCCCCCTGTGTTTCCTCCCTCCCCCCGCCCTGGATGAGTGAGCCTTTCAGAAGGTCCTTTCCTTTGGATTGTACCGTGTGATCCATTCACTCTTTCATTCCCTTGACATTTCCCAAGTGTCCACTTTGCTCCTGATGCTTTTTGTGTCTTGGCAGTTAGATCAGGGAAGAAATCCAAGGCCCTGGCCCTGGGGGTGCTCATCTTTGGGGGAGAGGAGAAGGATGGAGAGATGGAGTAAGTCAGTCATTTCATGTGTTACATGGTAAGTGCAAGAGAAGACAAAGCAGGAAATGGTTTGGCAGTGCTGGGGAGTGAGAGTTGCATGTTAGGTACTGTGGCCAGCCAGGTCTCTTTCAGTGAGGTGCTGTTTGAGTGAGACTTACAGGAGGTATGGGAGTTAGTTCCGTTGAAAGATGCAGTTAATGCAAAGGCCCTGTGGCAGAGGACATGCCCTGTGTGATGAACGGTAGTCAGAAAGTGAAGCAGGGAGAGAGCGTGGTGGGAGATGGACCCTGAGAGCTACATAGTGCCCCCATCTAAGGACCTGCTGGTACTGGAGGGACCCAGTGCCATGGTGGGCAGTGGGCTGACTTCAGACTTAACTCCTTTTGCTGCTCCGTGGGAAACAGATGTGAGGAGGCCAGGGAGGAAGCAGGGAGACTTGTCAGGAAACACATGCAGTACCCCAGAGGGGTGATGGTAGAATGACCGGGAATTGGGTAGTAAAGGGGGGTCGTGGTGACAGTTCAGATCTATCTTATAGGCACATTCCACAGGGTTCCTAAGGTTGGAGAGAAAGCTCTGAGTCGGCGCTGAGACCAAGATTGTTGGTGTGAGTGTGGCTGAAAGGACGCAGTGGCCCCTGGACTGTGATGGGACGGGTGTGGGTGGAGCCTCTTTGTGAAGAAGGTCAAGTTCTAGACTTTCCAGAGGAGAGGACATGGAGGGAGATGGACCACCAGGTCTGGAGTCCAGAAAAGAGGTACGGGCTGGTCAGGGAGCCTGGGGGAGAGGAGAGTACTTGGTTAATGGTTACCTTCAAATGGATCTGCTAGTCATTCTAATACCTGTGTTCTCTGTTAGGACCATGCTTACTTGAGCTCTTGAAGGTGTAGTTTCCTTGGTGCCGAGCATCAGTTCCTGAGCTCTGCAGGACTGGGACGCTGGTCTGTCCACTCAAGGTGGCTGTCGGAGTTGCGGAAAGCCATGGAGATGGGCCTTCCTCACGCTTGCCGTGGCAGGGGGAGCTTGGGGACCAGGATGGGGGCCAGAGTCGAAGCAGGAATCTGAGGCAGCGGACCCCTTGTCCATTTCCGTTGGCTCTGTAGTGCGCTAGCCACCGCATTTGGTTGGGAGAGGCCTTTGGAGATGGATAAGCCAATGCCTTCGCTCTTCTCATCCCATCCTCGCACAGACTGGGAAAGTGAAGCAGCTTCCAGAATGGGAAAGGACCACTGTCGCTTTTCTGTCTTAAATATGTGCTGCGTGAGTGTATCGCAGCAGGGTGAATTAGACCCTTCAGGACACTCAGATGATGTCTTTGGTTAATACTGAAGTGCAGTAATAGCCGAGGGAAGATACAGCGTTTATTTTTAGTTTAGAATCTCTTTCTCTGCCTCCCAGAAGGGTGGGACATAGCCCCTTTGTCACTTCACTAGTTTGCAAGATGTGTCTGCTTTGGACCTTCTCTTGAGATGCTGCCTGTCCCTAGCCAAGAAAAACAGATCATTTTAGGGGCCAGGTGTGGGCCCAACACGTGGGGCCTCTATGAAGCCCAAGATCTTGCCGCTGATGCACCACTGGGAGGCAATATAGCACAGTGTGAACTAAGTTCAACTCCTGCTTCTTCCACTTCACCGCTATGTGTCCTCAAGCAGGTGGCTTAACATCTCTGAGCCACAGTTTCCTTGTTTGTGAAAGATACCTACCTGCACCAGCGCACTGTCATGAGCACCCCAGTGGGAAATCATGTCACAGGTTGAGCACTGCATTTGGCATGGAGGGAGTGTTGAAGAAATGCAGCTGTTATTATCATCGTTGCTGTCAGATCCCCCGACTCAGGTCTACGTGAGGCTCAGGCCAGTTTAGTTAAGATTAACTTAGTCCCCAGAGACGATGTGTTAATTGGATGATTGCATTTTTCATGTGTTTACATCTATACGTACATGCACGACTTTGAAATCTACACAGATATATAGTTATCCATTGAATTCTGTCTTCTAAAAATATGTAAGAACTGCATTTTTGAGTCACTGAACCATAATGAAATTGTTTTTCACAGAAAGATTGTTATAAGTAATCATGATGCAGGCCACCAAAATGGAGACTAATGTGGAAATGGAAGTTAAGAGATTGCCAAAAGAGAAACCTAATGTTAATACACTGCTAGAATGGATAGTTTTATAACCTGAATATTTAAAAATACTGGCATTTTCTTGTACTGTTTAGGGTTGGATGGTACAAATAAAGCTGTTTGGGGTTGGAATAAGTGGTTTTTTTTTTTTAATTAATGCTACAACTTGTAGACTTGTAATCAGGAGTGGCTTATCAGCAGCTTTTCAAAATCTATCATTCCACATGGAATGCCCTCATGGAGGAAACTGAGCACTCTGTGAATGCTTTTACAGTTGAATTCCACACACATGAATTATGACAAGTGAGGCTGACTACACTGTGGTTTGTTGTGTCTGGTCTGGTTCCTACTTTTAAAGTTGCAGTTGCATTTGGTCATTTGAAGCTTATTTTCACAGTCTGGCCAAGCCAGCAGGGTCTCGGGTCTCTGCAGGGGACATAAACCGCCTGCCTTTAAGTTAGAGTGTTCAGGAGATAAGCATTTCAAGACTTCATTGCATCATACAAAAGGACTTATGGGCTTATTTAACATACACTATTTGACTTAATTTAGATATTTAATGGAAAGAAAAGCCTTTTATTACCACCAAAGGAAGAACTGCCAAACATTTTGAGGCTCAGTTGAAATACTGTAACGGATGTGCCACGTGCAAATATATTTCACTGCCATACATAATGGGGTGTTTAATAATAGTTGTTTCTTTAAATTTAGCGCTTGTATCTTAGACATTTGTACTTTGTAAATTATACATTGTGGTTCAAGAAACATGATTTTTAAAAAATTCGTTTTAATGAAGTATGTACTGATATTTTAAAATGACCTTCAACTTTGATTTATGTTTATTTCATGAGCCCAAATTTGGGGAGTCCATGCCAGGAATGAACATTTTCCATCTTGTCTTTTTTAGTAACATTAGTATGAGCTACAGCTGGGCCTGTTGATCTGATTGGCCAAGGTGTTGTAGAACGTGTCATTTGGTAGGCATTGGTCTCTTCTGCCATTTGGGGCCCAGGGGCAATGGGGTGGTCACCTACCTACAGTCCTGGTGGAGGAGTTACGTGTAGAGATCTAGAAGAAAGCTCTTCCATCTGGTTGCCTCTGTGTGACTCCATCTTCCAGAGACACTGTGCTGGCTATTATGACCAGAGCCCAGGATCCACTGAGTCTCCTTTTGGAATCTGCTCTTGCTTTTCTAGGCGCCCAGGGACCTTTATGAATTGAATGTTGGTCCCTTCCTCTCAAAACTGTAGAGGAGCCCTAACCTCTAGTACTATCTCAGAATGTGACTGTATTTGGAGATAGGGTCTTTAGATTGGTAATTAAGGTAAAATGAATTCATTAGGGTGAATAGTAATCCGGTATGAATGGTGTCTTCATAAGAAGAAACTAGGACACAGACACACACACACACACAGAAGACATGGAGAAGATGGCCCTTTGCAAGCCAACGAAGAAGCCCTAGAAGGAGCCACCTGCAACACCTTGAGTTTGAACTTCCCACATCCAGAACAGTGAGACGATAAATTCCTCTTGGTTGAGCTATCCCTGTGGGGTGTGTTTCTACCGCAGCTCTAGCAACCTGATGCAGGAACAAATAAGAATCTATCTGAGAGCACATTTGAAGTCTATTGCATATTAAAATACAGTGCTTAAATATCAAAATGATGGCAAGAAAACCTTTATGGGGAGAAAAACCTACAAAAGTGGATCAGTTCCATGTGAAGAATCATAGTATCGAATTCTGAAGTAATAATTACAGGTGACATTGAACACTCACGGTGGGCTGGATTTGGATCTGAGGTCCTGCAGACGCAATCTTTGTCCTCACCCCATTCTGTGCAGTAGGGGCTGTTGCCATCTCTGTCACGACAGCGAGAGCCACCAAGGCAAAATGGGTCAGTGGCCTACATGAGACTTTGGAGCCAGCCAACCAGGATGCGAACGGGGCATCCCATTCTCTAGTGCCTGTTCCAGTTGTTGCTTTAGCAACCCTGTGAGATTGGGATGGGGGAGAGGAGAATCAGGTATGAGTATTGGTGAACAGATGTTGGCACTCTTTGTCTTTGGAGCACATTTTGGTCCCATCTCTAGAGAGCAGCTAAAGTGTATTCAGTATGGTGAGGAGATCACTAGTAATAATCACTGTACTTAGAGCAGTCGGTGTGTGAGCCCTTATCCAAGGACTGCACATTCCCTCCATTTTTGTCCGCACAGCAGGCTATCTGACTCCAGCATCTGAAGCCCTAACCATCTTGTGTGCAGCTTGCCCAGGATCTGCCTGTGTCACTGGGCGGGGATGCAGAGGCCACCGCTGCATTTGGGGTTTTAAAACAAAAACACTCCCCCCACTTTGATTTTTACAAAATGATTTATGATACAGAGTAGCTAAAAAAACAAACCAACATAAAAGTAAATAAAAATTATCTATAGTTTCATCCCATGAGAGAGAATTATTGCTAGTGTTATTCTGTCTGCCTTCCTAGTCTTATTTTCCCCTAGAAAAATATACTTAACTTAGCTGCGAAGCTATTAATACCTTTTTGAGAGCCACTGTTAGTTAGAAAAGAGGAAGGACTTTGGAATAAGACTTGGATTTAAACCCTCATTTCCTCTTATTAGCTACGTGACTTTGGACAAGTTACTCATTTCTCTGTCACCATTTTCTGTCTTTAAAATGGAGATATTACTTACTTCATTGGATTTTGCAATAACCCAGTGTATGTAATACCCTCATTTGTAGCAGCTGGCACACAGTAAATACACCATGACTTTAAAAAGAATCAATTTTTGTAACACATTTTTGTTACTTAGCAGCATATGCAGCAAACACTTGCTGAGTAAGTATGATTTGGGGATCATATGACCTTCACTGTCCTTGTTTATTGTGACAGCATTTTTAATGGCTGCATAGTATTTCATTACCAGTATGAATCTTAGTGTATTTAGTTTTTAGTGGACATTTATTTTTCTCAGGTTTTTACATACTATAGATAAAGCTGATGCATTTCTTTGCAACCTTGTAGCTAAGTTTTTCCCACTGATCTCTGTTTCATTAGGGTCTATTCCAAAAGAGTGAACAAGAATGCATGCTTTGCTGTCTGCTGAAGCAGGACTAAATTATACCCAGGAAAAATGCCCATTGTTGTTCGTGAAACTTTGCTATTCTTTGACATTAATGGGGACAAAGAAATCCAGCACATAATGATGTTCTCTGGGTCACTGACCCAAACCTGGTATCATGAAGAACAAGCAGCAGCTCTCAGATTTGAGAAAGAGGGAGGCAGGGACACTGATGTTTGGTGAATGAGCAGAGATGAGAAGAGCAGCTCTCTGACATCATGTGTGGTGTTCTGCTCTGCGTAATCTCATCTCCACAGTGCTTTGGGGACCCAGGAAATGTTTCACTAGCCCCATTTTACAGATGCAGAAACAGAGGTCAGTGCTTTGTTTAGAATTGCAAGGCTTCTCCATGGAGTGGCTAACAGTTGAACCCAGGGCTCTGACCCAGGTGTCTGCTGTTGTCACGAACCATTGGGAATGGGAATGGAAATCTGAGTGCAAGAGCCGTCGAAGGGACCAGATCACAGGTGATGGGTGGCGGGCTGGAGTTGAGGGAAGGACCTGTGGAATCTTGGAGTGACCAACTCCTTGGCACAGAGTCCCAGGGCTTTGGGCCACAGGGGAAGGAGAGGAGGGCACAAGGTACAGAGGCCATGAGGATTGGGTGGTGCACATGGGGCTGTGGAGACAGGAGGTGAGGCACTGCCACTTACCACATGCCCCGTTCCTCTTCCTTGTCAGATCTCTCGGTGGTGTAGGAACTGGCTGACCTCTATTTTACAGCACAGGAAGTCAGGCCAGGATCTTGAATACTGTGGCCTCTTAGTGGCACAGCCAGGCCTGGACCCTGCTGGGCTTGAGCAGACCTGGAAGGAGAACTCTGGCGAGTGTGAGCTGGGTGGACATGATGGCAGCGTCCTTTCCTGCTCTTCACTTTAAGCAGTTATGGCCTGGAGAATTCATCTGGCAGTTATTGTGGGCTCCTGTGACGTGGCTGTCACTGAGGTCTTGAACAGTTACTTGCACAGCACATTGTGTTTAAACTTCTCACCCTGAGAAGTTTCACTGTGCTGAATCGCCCACTGCACCCCCAAACCTAAACATGTACCCCAGCGGATCACAGTGGGGCTCCATCAAGGTTTGCCGTAACTTCATCTGAAAGTCTTTGGGTAGAAGCCATAATTTCATCCTTCACCCGGGGCCTCTTCTACCCTAGGCAAGTGCTCTACTAGTGAGCGAAAGCCCCAGCCCTGTGATCTCACCCTTCAGACTGTAGACACTTGGCTTCATGGAGGGGAGTGGCGGAGGGGAGGGAGAGGGGGGATCAAGGCCCGTGATTAAGAATCACAGGACAATGAAAAACCACCAAGAGCCCGGAAGGCATCCCTCTTGCATCTGCCCATGTAAAACCTTCCCTGGTGCCTGTGCCTGGCGGAGATGTACCAGGCATTGCCAGGCAGCGCTATCAGGAAGGACTTGGTTCCCACTTGACAGGATTTGGCTGACTTCAAGCAGGAAGCTGAGGGATCCAGACTGGGAGGAGTGTGGAGCTCTGAGTAGAGCTGTAACCTTTGCTTCCCCAGTTGGGTTTTACTTGGGAGCCTTTCTAAATGTCCTGGCATTTCCTGGTGGGCTGTGGGAACAGTGGCACTCGGCAGTATTCAGTACTGGCTAAGGGAGGAGATTTGGGTTTTAGATGGATTTGGCTCTGTCACTTGCTCATGTCTCCAGCCTCAGTTTCCCTATTTTAAGGGTTTGTGTAGCATGTAGTACAGTCAGGGCTTTGTGTGTTAGCTGTTGCTAGAACTCAGTCGAAGGAGAGCATCCTACAGTCCACCTACTCGGTTTGTTATCTAGGTGAAAGACTGTGTTCCTTTTCTGTTTCTTTATTTTGTCTTGTCTTGTCTTGTCTTGTCTTGTCTTGTCTTGTCTTGTTTTCTTTCTTTCTTTCTTTCTTTCTTTCTTTCTTTCTTTCTTTCTTTCTTTCAATAGTTTCACTATGTGGTTCATGTTGGCTTTGAACTCTATAACCAGGCTGGCCTATAACTTGCAGTGATCCTCCTGCCTCAGCCTCCCAAGTTCTGGGATTAGAGGTCTATGCCACTATGCCCTGCCCTTTCTTGTATTTATAACAGACATTTCACCACTGTGAATCTTTGACACTTTTTCTTGATGGTATCATCCCACTCATACATTCCTTTGACCTCCTGAGACATTTCCAAACCACAGCCTGCAGCGTACACTGTTCCTTTCTTGAAAAGGCATGTGACCATCAGCCACTGGGCAGCTCGGTTTGGTTGTTTTCTTCTGACCCACTTACTGTCGGGCTTCCTTTTACTCAGTTTGTGAGAACTGCCTGGAAGTTCTTGCTCGGCCATTCGTTAGTCATGTCATTCTTTGGTTTTAAAGATTGAGGAAGAATTAAGTGGTTCCGATGAGCATGGCTGACTGGTAAACCTTTCCCTTGTTGAGTCACCTGTCTGTGCAGATGTGTAAAGCCTGAAGCATCCCTGATGACTCGTCACTAGTTAGTGTCACACTAACTTGAATTTTCATTTCTGCTCCTTTTAAGTTGTGGGAGCCTGAATTCCACTGAGGGCCACTCAGAACCCTCTCTACGTATTGTTGATTGCTTGTGTAGCGTGGAATTCTTGATTAACTTCTGAAATGATGTCTTCCATTTGTGGCATGACATTGTAACATGGTATTGTTCATAGAGATGGGATTCAATGCTATCATTTTATAGGAAGGAAAACCCAGACTCTGAGAAGTTCATTCATTTATAAGATGTCTTATAGTTGGCAAAGTTGGGACAAAGTGGATTTTTCTACTCATTTGTCATGTGTCTCTACCACTTTGGGTCTTGTTCTGCTAAAGCTACTTGAGAAACTATTTCATTTGTTTGACCTTCCTTGTGTAGCAGGGATGATTTGAATGTTAGAAACGGTGGCTGCTTCTGGGTACCCTTGTCTCCTTTTGAACCCCGTCTACCTTATCTCTGTGTAGTGTAGTGAAACTTTGGAAAGCAAGTCTGTTGGGGTGTTTCTACTCTGATGTCTGTATGACCTGTCCCTTATCCATCAGGAGTGGTCATTGTCTTCGTCTCATGTGATCCCTGTCCTGCAGGACCATGCAGGATGAAATAATTCTTTAGCCACTGTGGCTCATGTAATAGTGCACCATCCTTCCTTTTGTTTGGTGGATTTTTAATCTAACTTGAGCATTGACTTAGAAAATGAAGTGGAAGTGTTTAATGTTATTTAACTAGTAATTTGACCTTTATTATTTTTTCCTTTCAGAAAATTTGTAAGGAATGTCAAAGACGTATGGTAAGGCATCTTTTGTTTTTGGTAGGAATGTTGGGCCAGAACTTTCCAGAAGAGAGGCGTGGCCTCACTGCAGCAGGAGTTCCCATTGGTGCCTCTGTAACATTCACATGTAAATGCTACTTCAGTGATAGTCGGTTTTCTCAAAGAACTTTAATTCTTTGCTCTTATTTTTCTCCTTTTCCAACAATGGAGGCCTTTTCTATATTGGAAGCCACTTCTTTTTCCTCATTGTACAGGCAAAAGTCATCATATAAAATATGCCTCAAAGAGTTGAAATTCAAATGTTACCTGGTTGATTTCTTTGTTCTTTAAATGTTTTATTTTTCCTCCCCGACAGCTACTGTATATGCTGGTTATCTAACCTCAGCTTTTCACGGAGACTCTGGATCTCACAAATTAACAAGATAGCTTCTAATATCATGGCAGCTGGCTTTTAGAATATTCCTGAAGTTTCCTGGGGAAAACAAGCCTTAGGTTTGACACTCCTTGCCTTCAACAAGACCCATCATTGTCATTTATACTTTTTAGCAACATCATTGTTATGAATGTGATGCTTGTTCTCAGCCAATAGGGAACCGTGGTTACCTGCATCCAACCCAGCTGAGAACTTTAAATAAATATATAAGATCACTTCTCTCATGTGAAGATGAGATAATATAATTTGTTTACCACTCCAGTTGTTTACCACAGGCTGTGGAAAATATGTTTTGAATTTAAAAGTGTGAAAAACAAGTGTGTTAGCTATCAAAAAAGCTCTCCCCTCAAAGTAAATATGTTTATAAAGTAAGACTCAAAACAAAATACTTGATCATGATAAACCTAGCCAATCAAAAGAAAGTAAACATGTTTACCACAAAAGCCTTATAAAGAACCCAGATGGAAGGCAACGCTTTGCTCACATGTCTGTCCTTCCACAGAGCTTCTGAGGTTCTCTTGATCCTCAGGGACAGGGGTATCACCTTCCCTGGCAGCAGGTGGCTTGCCTTACACAAGTCCTGCTCACTCAGGTAAACCTGGTTCAGGTTTTTACCCCAAAAGAAGACCTAGCCAGAAAATAATCAGTCTTGAAAGCTAGAGATCAGAAATACCAGCCCCAGTCAGCCTATCCTTGCCTTCCCTGCCTTTATTACTCTCTTGCTTGGTGGCTGCTGTGTATGGAAGGTGGATAAGGCAAGGATAGGCTGATTAGGGTTCACATTTCTGATCTCTAGTTTTCAAGGCTGATTATTTTCCAGCAAGATCTTCTTTTTGGGGGAAACATGGCAGTGGAAACCAGAGGTTCATGTCTTGTGTCCTGAATGGACCTTTGAGTGGAAGATATTTGTGAAATGGAGCCTGGAGTGCCCATGATGCTTAATAGTAACTTGTCACAGATTGGATGCCAAGTGAGCTTCTTGGCTCTGAGAGAGCTCCAGATTAGGGTCATGTGTGATGACCTTCTGTGTCCCTTTCATTGTAATGTTTGGGTTTAGGACATAGAACATGTCCTTACCCAGCCCTGCCTCACCTAATTCTCATCGAGGAACTGAGGAGTTCAAACAGGAAGCTGGTAGAAGAGGCAAGGACATCCTAAGTGAGAAGAGGGGTTTCCAGGGTGCTGGGCATCTCAGAGGGAGTCTCGGATGATGTCACTAGAGGTGGTAGTGACATGTGTCAGTGTAGTCCAGGAGGAAGTTCCAGGGAAGCAGGAGGGGGCTCCCAGGGAGGGTCTTGGGCCGCAAGGTGTCAAGGTGGAACCCAAGTGTTGATGAGACCCAGATGCGGTCATGCCCTGAGGTGGTGCAGGGGTTCGCGGTTAAGTAAAGCCTTACGGCATGCAGGCAGTCACTGTTCAGTTTCGTGGTATAGAGGTGCTTGCTTAAAGCAAGAAAGTAGCAGAGGTAGGATTGAGGCCAAGCAGTGCAGCTCATTCTTTTAGCCACTGCACTCTACTGTTTCTCAAGTGGACAGCAGCTTTTAGAGTAAAGGAAGATAAGACAAATAGGCATGTACTCACTCAATCTAGAAATTTTATATGTGTATGTATATTTATTTATTTGCCTACCTTGTCCCTGTGAGGCCTGATGTGAGCTTTGGCAGGGTGTTGAAAGGACCATCTTCTGGAGTTGACAAAAGTGACCACACTGAAGAGATCGACACAGAAGCTGTGACCAGATACTAACATACCCTAGAAAGATGTATTAGAGTGCCCTTGGCATTCAGAAGTCAGAGCTATGGGCTGGGTTGTAAACAGTGGTGGTTCCTGTGTGTGTGGTGATGGAAGCAAGCATTTCAAAGAATCTAGGAATCACAGTGCAGGTGGGCAACAGTGTGCTACCTTAGGTAGGTGACAGGTAAGCTGGGCCATGAATAGAGTAGTAACTTGGTTCTAACAGAGAGGCTGAAGAGTTCAACATTTTCCTCTTTGCCTGAAGTCCAGGTGTGTGGAGCAGATGACTTCTGAGCAAGAGAGGAGGAATATGTGAAGGAAAAGGCAAGACTAGATTTATCAAGGTGTTGGTGATGGAGAGTTAGGCAGAGGTGGATGTTGAGGCCAAGGTGAAAGATGAGCTTGTGCGACCTAGAAGAGAGATCTAGCGTGCTGGGAGGGCCGGATGGTGGGCTGGTTCATTCTGGAGGAGGAACATTATCAGGAAGGAGGGGCTTGCAGTTAGGCCGAGCTTTTCTATACAGGGCTCAGGCATAGGTGGAGGAATGGGGCAGCACAGGCCACAGGGAGAACCCACCAGACTTCAAGTTTTAGAGGAAATTTCTGCAATACTTTTTGTGAAAAAGGCAACAATAGCAATGAACAAACCAAAAAGGTTTCTGGTTGAGCCTCAGTGAACTAGAAATGTGATTATATAAAAATGGTATTCCTTGTGTGTTCTAATTAATCTAGCTGGTTAATTTAAAAACTTGTTTCTGAACATACATACCAGTAAGTCCTCTAGTGTGTTGAAAAGAATCTTCCTAGCGAAATCTTACTAAAAGCAATCATGGTTAGTTCTAGGGAATTTAAGTGAATGAAGGTTATCTCGATGCCACAAATACTAGTGCAGTTTACCATTTGGCTACATTTGGTGACTTTTTTATTAGGACTCTAGACTTAGGTGTTTTGGACAGATGTTTATTTAGGGTACATTTGAGTAATTATAATTATTTTAAGAGGAGCAGTATTATTCTTCTTCCCTGAGCTTTATTAATCAAGGCAGATTGGCATTTTATTTATGAGCTTTGCAGCCAAGGTGCTTTTTAAACTGGGTTCAGCGTTGTCAGAAAGTTATTCACAGGAGTTGGTGATGGAACCTGCTCCACCCACCTCTGTTCCCTTTCTATTTTGGTGCCATTTGCAACAAAGGAAAAACTAAGTTCGAAAATTAGGGAAGGATCAGAGCTCTCATAAACGTGCTCCTTGCTTCAGGTTGTGTAACTGATTAGACAGACTGGGCCCCCTCCTCCTGTGGCACGTGGG
This sequence comes from Cuniculus paca, assembly GCA_004365215.1. NCBI lineage: Eukaryota > Metazoa > Chordata > Mammalia > Rodentia > Cuniculidae > Cuniculus > Cuniculus paca. The sequence goes on from RJWT010004891.1 coordinate 27,182, forward strand.
ACCTGAGGAAAAGCTGTGTGAGCGCCCGAGCTGGCTGTGGCTGTGGGCCTCCCAGGACCCCTGACCAATCTGATTTAGTTGTATTAAAAAAAATCTATAAAGAATGCGTATGTCTGTATCTATCTATCTATACATATATATGTATATTTGTGCATGTTGGTGTGTATACACAGATCCATATATGTTTATATTATGTGCATATATAAAATTCTCAGGCCAAGGAAATTCAGTGGACCAAACATCAAGTTGGACTTCAGTGGTGAGTGGAATCCGTGGTAAATGATTTGTACAGAGTGGGCTGCTAGACAGTGACCAGAGAGGGCCTCAGTCAGTTTGCAGTGAGCGAGGTCACCTGCGGTCGCCTTGCAGCACCTTAGAAGCCAGGGAAATAAATACTCCAGCCTCTTTACTCTCTTGAGGACACTTTCCATTGGGTGAACCCACTTAGAAGCTGCAGGCAGTGTAGGGAGGTAGAAGGCAGAGGAGAGTCCTGAGTAGCAAAGGGAAAACCATCCCGTGCGTTATGCCTGCGTCTGTTAGCTGCCACACTCTCAGTTGATCCATGGGACAGGTCAAAGTGGAAAACAAATTCCCAGGTCACCAGGATGGCAAGGCCAGATGGCATCCAGCTTTAGAGCCTTGGTTCTCAAAGCAAGGTACTAGCCTTAGCTGGGAACTTGCAGGACATTCCTAGTCTCCATCTTGGAGCCACTGAATGAGAAACCGTCGGCAGGGCCTAGTAGTTTGTCCTTGAAACCCTCCTGAAGACTAGTGCTTGATCAACATGGAAAAGTATTGCCGAATGTCTTTTGAGGTGCCGGAGACTTAGCATATGACATTTCCAGTAGTAGCATGCTTGGAAATGCCCTTTCGTATCAATCCATCGCTTGAAATTCTCCAGACCGGCAGCCTCCCTTTTTAGGATAGGCTGTCTTCCGTAGGAAGGGAGTCATGGATTATATTTAGGTTGTGGGGGCCAGTACCCAGTGCGGTGCATTGCTTATTTTCTGAGTTCTCCTCTCAGCTATGCGGGAAGTTCCAGGGCAGCAACAGACTTTGGGAGGTTGTTTTTGAAAGATAGATGCACTGGCTGCCTGCGCTGTTGTTGTTTTCCCGGTGCCTGGCAGTATTTGGTAAACAACTTGATTGCTAGGTCCTGGCCTCAGGGAACCACAGCTGCTCTTTCCAGCTCCCTGCAGACTTTTGTACCGAGCAGAGATTGCTCTGGGGAAAAATAAACAGGGGAGAACAAAACAAGAAAATATCACTGTTGTTTTGTTGCTGCCTTTACCTGTTTTCCCGGAGCTGTTTTGCAACCACAGGCCCTGGGCTTTTGGTTCCCTTGTTTTAAAAAAACAAGGCAGGCCTCTGGTATTCTAGGTTTCTTTCTCTGTGGCTAGACTGTGGCATTTGGAGTAGCCACAGGACTTGGAATGCCTTGGCAAGGACTTAGTGACCACCGCCAGAATGTATGCATTTTTAAATATGTAAATTAGAAGGGGAGAAAGCTTCATTCTTTCTAATGACCCCCAGGATGGTAATCTGGCTTTTCAAATCTCTAGGAAAACAGATTGAATATGGCACAATTAATGCTTCAGCACTTCTAGGCTTTTTTCTAAAATATTTTAATGGGCTTTTAATTTATTGCAGCTCTTGATTAGTAGGTTTGAGGCAGGGTTACTAGGACTTCCTGGGCCAGTGTGTTCCTGAGGCGGTACTAAAGTGGAAAAGAACAAAGACTTGCTGGTGTCTTCAGCCAGAACCTCCCAGGCCCAGCCCTGGGTGGCTCACCAAGGTCCTTGTCCTGAAGTAGTCAGATGGTTATAAGATCTTAAGTGGAATTCCTGGGGTATCTGGTAGAAATGGAGATTTCTAGAACCCGACTGAGCATCTCTGTGCCATGGAGGATAGGAATCTGCATTTCAAACTGGTACTGCAGGTTGTATTTGTAGCCCATGGCCTTGGTGACTGATATTGCTGCAGTGTAAATAAATGAGCTGGGAGTAGAAAGCAGATCTGGTGCTTCTAGAACTTTTTTAAAAAATATTTTTAATTAATGTACATTGTTTTACTAATTATTTACTTATTTACTTACATGTTCTCTCTTACTTTGGTTCGCCCTCTTTTTTTAAATCAAATAACTTTTTTTCCTGAAATAATTTTCTTTTGGCCTGAAATCTTCTAGAATGTCCTTATAGAGGAAGTGATAAACTTCTTTTTGTCTGAGAAGCTCTTATTTCACCTACTTGCATTTTTGAAAGATAATTTTTCTGGGTATACAGTTCCAGGTAGACAACTTCTGCCCCTGGGCTGTGTTCTGGATAATTTATATGGATATCTGTCTTTCTTTATTTCAGTTGCTGTATTTTTCCCTTCTAGAGCTCAGAGCAGTTAAGTATTTTGGCTAGTTACAGAGCCGCTTGAAGATGGAATTCAGTCCTGCCTCTGTTGGATTCTCAACAAAACACACATAAAAACAAAACAAAAATATTCCACAAGCCCCAGTGGTGACTGGTCCTTTATTTTTGGATATGCCTGGTTACTTTGCTGTATTGGAAGTCAGGCAACACAGCACTACCAATCACACTCTCAGAGCGTTGCTTGACCAGTTTATGTCTGAGTTAGAAACTCGCCATTGCTCTAATCCATTAGGAATATTAACCTCTTACAGAAATCTCCAACTGCCTTTTGCCACTGGCTGTTCTTGGCTGGTGATTTGCTTACCACACACACTCATGGCCTTTGCATAGCTGTTCTGACTTTGTGCAGGGTTTCTTCCTCTTCATCTTTCTAGTTCCTTACACACCTTGCTCAAGAAGAATTGTACCTTCTGTGATCAGGTACCTGCCATCTCCTTCCTGTGTTCCCTTGCACCACTCCTGTGCTTCTGAATGGCTCTAGGAGCACAGAACTGGAGGCAGGGAGAAATCTTGGGGATAATTTGTTTTAGGGGTTGCAGGTTGTTTTATAAATGTAAACTATCAGAAAGTTAAGTGCTATCTTTGAAAAATTCTGAAATTTCGTTAAATTGAAATCTGGCTTACTGTCCCTGTCTGTAGAATTGGAAGCTTTTGAAGACTAGAGAGTGTGTTCCTTGGTGAACCTGGGAAAGTAGAGTTCTTCAGTCCACTTCGTCCCATTCCTGTTCCTGCCTCCTTACTGCAGCGCACCCTTCTCTGCCCATCTGCCTGGTCATCGCGGGGTCCCTCGACTTTCATTCAGAAAGGTTAAGTGTCTTCTGCAGGCCTCAGAGCCACAACTCACTTGAGCAAGCCTGAATTGGAATGGCACAGGACAGGCACTCAGCATTTTTGCTTTAGCATAGTGGCTGGATAAATACAAATATCTTATGAGAACAAGCTTACAGAGTCAAGCTACTAAAACTTTTTATGCCTCAGTGTTCTGTAGGGCCGATAATACAATACCTACTAGGAACTTTGCTGTATGCATAGACTAAAATGAAATAATTGTTGTAAAATCCTTAAAATACTGTTTTGTCCATAGTAAGTTTTCAGTAAATGGCAATTATATTTTTAGAGATTGCTGAAGAATTCTTTTAATCTTTGGTTCATTCACTGAGTCTAACAATTTGTGTTGAGTGCCTTCTATGAGCCAGACCTTTTCCTGAAGTTTTGGAGTACAGTGATGAACAAAAACAGTTTCTCTATTTCAGGGAACTTATAGTCTAGTGGAGAAGACAGATCAATAGAAGAGGTTAAAGTTTATGGATTATGCCAAGAGATCCTGAGGAAGCAAATAAGATGATGCAGTTGAGACAGAGCTTAGGTAAAGGGAGGACCAGGCTCTGATGCATCTCATGTATCCAAGACACCACTATGAGAAGAGCCATCTGGGTAAGGAGTAGGTGCTGGCCTCTGGGGTGCTTGTGTCACAAGGACATGAGCACTGAGATGGAAGCCAATGGGCCTGCTTTGGTTGTACTTGGGATTGGGTTGGTGATTTGAGGTCACATCGGGGAAGTACACAGTGACCAGATTATGTAGGGCCTTCTGGGCCATAGAAAGAAGTTTGGATTTTATTCGAAAGATGGGGGACACAGAGAGATCCAGTGAGCCCAGTGTAGCCTGGAGAAGAAGCCACTCCCCAAGGCCCTACCACCATTGGGGGAACTTCAGTGAACCACCACCTGACGCCTCTCCACCACTCCAGGAATCTTGAATTGGAGGAACCAAGGTTCCTAGTCCAATCCATTACATTGAAGGACTGGCAGCCAATGCAGGAAGAACCCAGGATGCAGCAATGGGCTGATTTGGAGGAACACAGGAAAATGTCAAGACAAAGGAGCAAAATACAATCTCAGACCTCCAGCCCACACAGAATGAGTTCAGGAGACACAGACATAGTAGAATTAGAAGTTACACACTTGAAATTTCTGAAAAGATAACAACTGAAGAACAGAAGCAATTTAGTTCATGTATAGTTTTGTTAATTTTAGATGCTTACGTCTGATGGTCTGAACAGCTATTCTGAAGATAACGAGGTATTATGGTAGCCACTGTTAATTTCCTTTTATCTTGTTTTGAAGTCTTGTGTTGTTTTCATTGTTTTGTTTGGTTTTATTCTGTTTTGCTTGATTTTATTATGTTTGATGGTATGAACAGCTATTTTGAAGATAACAAAGAGACATGATGGTAGCTGTTGTTTATTTCTTATTATCTTGTTTTGAAGTCCTGTATTGCTTTTATTGTTTTGTTTTGATTGGTTTTACTTTGTTTGATTTTATTATGTCTGATAGTATGGGCAGCTATTTTGAAGATAATGAGATATATTATGTAGCCTTTGTTGATTTCCTGTTATCTCGTTTTGAAGTCTGGTATTGCTTTCATTGTTTTGTTTTGATTGGCTCTATTCTGTTTTAGTTTGTTTGGTTTTATTCTCTTTAAAGTAAAAAAAAAAAAAAAAAGATGGGGGACAACCCTAAGCCCTTTTCATTTTGTTCTGTGAGGTAGATGCCATAGCTTTGGAGAGCCTGTTGGGGCCTTAAAA
>RJWT010004892.1:0-32182 GCA_004365215.1 Cuniculus paca
GAGAAGGCAGGGTGTCTGTCTCAGGTCAGGACTGTGAAGGGGAAACCATTTTTCACATCCAGGGTGTAGGGTTCCCAGGTCCTGGTTCTTTGCCTGGCAACTGCATGGCTTTGTCTACTAACAGGAGCCTCTGCCCAAGGGGTCTTCACACTCTTCTTTCAATTTTCCCCAAGGGGCCAGGCGTGGTGGCGCATGCCTTTAAATACCAAAGGGGCTAGTGAGTACTCAGGAGGCTGAGGCGGGAGGGTCATCGTGAGGTTGAGACCAGCCTGTGCTACAAAGTGAGCTCAAGGCCAGCCTGAATGGCATAGCAAGACCCTGTCTAAAAAAAAAAAAAAAAAAAAAATCACCAAGGGACAAGTCAGTGTTCAAGTGCGCCAGCAAATAAACACACACATCTATTTCTGCTCATACGTGAGAAACTGAGCAGGAAATCCAGGTAGTATTCTTCCTTTTGACCACTGTGACTGCATGGTTTTCCTAGGTTAATGTTTCCTGCGTAAAGTTCCCGAAGAGGAGACAGAGGCGCTTCTTAAAAAGTCATTTATGCATTATTTTAAGTGACTCAAATTATCAGTGTATTTCTAAGGAAGTAAGAGGAGCTGACTCAAGTTTGTATTTCTCCATATTAAATGGCCAACAAGAGAGGAACAGTCGATCCAGCCATCACATGCCGAGTCCCAGCACTTGTGAGGCCGAGGCAGAAGGGCTGGGAGTTCAATGCCAGCCTGGACTACACTGTGAGAACCCGTCTCAAAAAAACCACAAAGTCTTACTCAGGAGAAAATTCATAGAAAAGAGACCCAAAGGGTATGTTCCAAAGTGTAACAGAGGCTATCTTGGTTAGTGGGATTATATTCTTTCTTTACTTTTCTGTACTTTTCCAAAATAAAAACCTTACCAAAAATAAAAACCATCTGTCTTTTTTTTTTTTTTCCTTTGGCCCCTGGGCTGGGGAATCAAACCCAGGGCCTTGTGCATGCCAGGCAAGCACTGCACCACCGAGCCACATCCCCAGCCCAACAATCATCACTTAAAAAGCTGACCTGGTTTTGCTTCCCTTTCGGATTCACTTCCCTTTCTCTGTTTTTAAAATGTGCAGAGGATGAGCATCTAAATCTGGGACTGACGGTCATGAAAGGGGCTCTGGATGGACCAACACTTCTGTCCAGCAGTGTTTGGTACCAAGAGGCCGGGCAGCTGGCAAGGGCTCCTGTGAGCTCCTTATACCCAACCTGGTGCCACTGCCAGAAATGATGCCCAGCAAGTTTCCCTCTGTCAGCCCTGCCAGGTGAGGAAGAAGAGCGAGGGCCTGGCTGCGAGTGGCCAGGGTCCGTGCTTCCCTTGGAAACCCGGGAGGCCATTTGTCTTCTTTACCAGCTCTCCTCCCCTACCCACTTATCCATCGCCATTCGTCATGACCTTTTCATGCTCCCACTCCTGACAGCTTCCAGATACAGTGAGTCAAACTTCACTGGAAGCAAACTATCACACCAACTGTCAAAGCAGAAAACATTGCCTGATTGCTGTCCTACATCAATGCCAGCATATAAATCCTTCCTTAACAAGACAGCTCAAAATAAACAAAACACAACCCTAATGTATATACAACTCTCCAGGGAAACTATTTGTGTATGGCTTCTGAGTTATCACAAGGGGACCCTCCTCTGCTTTAACGAAACAAAAGACCTCCATAAAAGGAAATCAGCACCATATATTACCTTTTGCTAACGCAAATACAGGGTCAGCCATTTGGGCAGCCCCCGAACTAGGTCCTTATTGAGCGCTTACGACGGCTCTGTTGGGAAGGCAGCAAGCACGAGCCAGAAAGTCCCAAGCTCAAACAGCGACTTTCCTGTTTCCTAATGATGTGACTTTGGGCAAACTGTTATTAAATGGAGATGATAAATACATAGCTCATGGGCTTGTGAGGGTTAAGAAAAGTAAGGAATGAAAAACTGTCTGGTACATAGCTAGTGAGCCCTACTTCTTCTAGTGACTTCTAGTGACTAGTGACTTCTTCTAGAGTCAGGCATTGGGCTGAGGGATGTGGCACAGAGTCAATGACAAGGGTCATCACTGCAGAGCTCAGAGGTGTAAGGGTGTGGACAAGGCTTGGACCCTGGGTACCTGCTCTACATCTGGGAGTCTGGGAAGCACCAGGACTCACAGTGACTGTCTAGCTGGCAAATCCAATGCCCTGATCCCCAAGAATTCTCCTAATAGCCTCCCATCACCTAACACCACTGGGCATGACTCTCTCTGCAGCCTTGAAGACTGCAAAAGGAAGAATATGCTGAGTGGAGCTGTGGGAACATTTGTGCCCATCCTGCAAGTTCAGTAGGTCCTTAATTTGGAGATGAAGATTTTATGGGCACGCCTCTCTGCCACCCCCGGAACCCAGCCCAGTGCCCTGCAATGAGGGATGGGCAGCCAGTGCAGGAAGCACCTGGGACTCAGCAACTGGCTGATTCAGAGGAACATAGGAAAATGTCAAGACAAAGAAGCAGGGTGCACTCTAAAACCTCCAGCTCACCCAGAACAAGTCCAGGAGACACAGACATAGAAGAAATTAGGATCTACACACCTGAAATTCCTGAAACAATAGCAACTGAAGTAAAGAGACAACTTGGTGCTTATATTGTTTGATTAATTTTGCATGCCTATATCTCACCCAGAACAAGTCCAGGAGACAAAGATGTAGAAGAAATTAGGATCTACACACCTGAAATTTCTGAAATGATGGCAACTAAAATAAAAAAAACAACTTAATGCTTATATTGTTTGATTAACTTTGCATGCCTGTATCTGGTAGTCTGAGTAACTATTTAGAGAATAACAATGTGCAATATAGTAATTATTATTGATTTCCTACTGTTTTGTTTTTGAAATCCAGCATTGTTCTCAGTTTTGTTTTGTTTTATTTTGTTTTGTTCTCTTTAAAAAAAAAAAGACTCTGCGGCACATCCCCACTTTTGTTCAATTGGGCAAAGAAACTTATCCCTCAGTGAGCCTGCGCTTCCTCCTCAGTAAAATGGGTTAACAACTGTGTCAACTCCCTCGATGCCAGGAAGATGGACTGGCACAGCACATAAACCACTTAGCACACAGTGGGCCTAGCACAAAGTCGCTGTTACTCAAGTCCCGCTTGAAGGTGAACCCGCTGGGGAAGGTGAGGTGATATCCAAGCAGACGGCGAAGCCGCATTCGCAGTCCAGCTCTAGCTAAGCCTAGAATGTGTCCCCACCTGCCAGCTTCCAACTGCCCTGGAGGACAATGCTTGACCCTCGCAAGGCACGCTTGCCCTAAGGCACACTTAAAAAACTACTCCTCTAGGAAACTAAAACGACATTCTGGCAAACATGAGGGTATTTAGTGCTCTATCTTTCGGTGTACTGTTTATGTGCTTAGACATCACATATGTGCTTAGAGCTGTGGTTCACTCATCAATTTCCTACAACTCTGAATCTAAGACTACAAAAGCCCCAGTGCTGTTAAATCCTGGAGTAGCTTTTTATACAATTCTACAATCCTCTTGTCTTCAGGTTACCTAGAGCCTAGGAAAGCCTGGGAAAGCCTCTGGGGAGTGCCACTGAACAACTCTTGGCCAGAGTGGATTTCGCTGAATATACACAGCCAATCGATAGCATCCACAGAGCAGTCAGCGAAGTCTCTGAAACTTGCCTGAATTTACACACAGGATCAGACACACAGGCTGTTTGGGCTTAATGGACCTCAGAGATCACCTAGTCTGGGGCTTTCATTCTCCATATGAAGAAATTGAGGCTCAGGGCTGGGACATGACTTTTGTCTGATGTCACCCATTAACGACAGAGCTATAACCATAATTCATACCTCCGTACGACCAGGTCAGGGCTTACACAGACCAGTGCTCCTGCTCTGCTCTGCATTTGTTTGGACAGTGGGTCTATTTACACACTGCTCAAAGGCATCACAAAAAGCACCCTCCAGCAATGTTAGGACCCAAAATAGAGGACCAAAATAGTGGTACCCAAATAGAGGAGCATATTTTGGGGCACAATTAAAATGAATCCCGGAAGAGCCTTACTATCTTGAGATCAATAAGAGTGTGGGGCTGAAGGATCACTGGTTCCAGTTGAGAGGCTAACCATCCAAAACTGTTTGGGAGCTACAGTGAAAAGTTGCTGGTGGTCAGTAAGTGACGCAGTGACAGGTGGGAGTGCACCTAGCCAGACTGCTATCCTTGGCACACAGACCTGACTTCCCTAGGATACGTGGCAAGGTACTTGATACCTGTGATAAATAACTACTATAATCACAAGCATTATGATTACATATAGTAATTATTTTATGAAGAGATAATGGAGGTAACCACAGAATCTCTCAGCAGAGATTATTTTATATCCTTTATCTGCAAGTCCTCTATAGAACCAGTACATCCTATGCAGAATTAGGTTACGTACACAGCTTTGGGACATGGAATGCACGGCATGGCTTGTATTCAGCAACACCTTTTTTGTAACGTGGGAAAGACAAATGATAAAGCGAAAGAAGAGAGTACAAGTGGCACAACCCTCAAATCCTGCTCAGCGGAGACGCTGTCCAGTCAGTAAAAACAAGCACGGGCAACAAGATAAAGGGTGAGAAAGTCCTTTGAGTACTGTGAATTGTGCTTCCCAATGACCATGATTAGGAGGAGATTCTGAGCCCACAGGCCTGGGATGAGGCCAGGGACTTGCATGAGGCCAGGAACTCTGACACATGGTCAGGGGAGGAACTGCTGCTTGAAGTTGTGCAAATGAGAGGTATTATGATGGTGATGTCTTGGCCTTCGCTAACTTATTTCTTGTGTTGGTTTCTTGCCTGGTGCATCATAATTCAGCTTCTGCCAGCCAGCCAACAAATGCAATGGGCTTCCTAGATCATGGCTAGCATTCAACTTCTGACTCTTAATTTTGATGTTCCCCAAACCTGCTTCCCCCGCCAGCCTTGACACGTGTGGGTAGTACTCTGTCTCAGTGCCTGACCTCCCTCAGTTGGTGAGGCACATGTGAAAATAAGTTAATGTATACAACCTCAACCTGTTATTAGCTCAGGCAAGGTCTGCATTTAAAGGTCATCAGCATTTTTAGGTCCAACCTGAGGGAAGCAGATAAGATGGAATATTCTAAGACTATTTTAGAGAACTATGAAAATGGTTAGGCACAACAGCTTTATCTGGTAAGCTTTCCAGGCTGGTAGAGCAGGATGGCAAATAGTGATTGGTAGGCGGTGCTTAGAGGACTGCACAGGAAAGCACTCTGAGATTGGGTCTGCGCCTAGCAGAAGTGCAGTGACTGAATAACAATGTCTGAAGGGAAGTGGAGGACAGAACCCCTCTCCAGAGCTAGGGAGGAGAGGAGGAAAGGATGTGCACAAGTTTGGGAAGCAGCCAGCTAGAACTAATCATTTCTTTTGTAAAGGCCAAGTTATAAATGGCTGAGGCATTTCTGGTGTGATAGACCAGGTTGGCGCATGGGGCTGCTTTCTGTTCCAGTCCTGCCACTAGGACTGGATATCCTACCACACATTCTGATGGCAAAAAGGGGAGGAAAACAGAATTAGTACCACTGAACAACAGCCCTGTGCCAGGAAATACTAACTGCTTTCCATACACCACATTATTTCATTAACTCCTTCAAGCCTCAGTTTTCTCAGCCATGAAATGGAACCACAAAAGTGATGTGCCATGTGGACTAAGTGAGGTAATCTGTTTTTATACTGCAAACTGTCATGGAACTACAGAATATTAGCACAATGGTGATTTTTATCTAATGCACATAGGCTCAGGATTCATTTTACTAGATTTCCCCCTACACTCAAGCTTCCTCATACAAAAAATGAATATATCAGTACCATTTAGTAACAGCACTGTGATTTCAGGTGGCAATGCATGTAGAGAGTGATTAGCAAAGCACCTGGTACAACCTGAACACCTGATAATGTTTTTTGTTAAATATCAGTAGCATTTCAAAAGATGCGATCTTTGTCACAGGTTTCATTAAGAGCATTTCATTAAGGGAGTTTTTCAATCATGAAGTGGTGGAAAATTACTTTAACTTGGGGTCTTACGGATTGAAGTTTTGAATATTACATCCCCTGGCTTTTTTAGGGACGAATGGCAGGTGGTAAAATTGGAGTCTTGCCCCTCCTGCCTCACCACAAAATGAGCAGCTGAGCAGCAGTGCAGGGCCGTGTGCTCAGACTGACCATGATTCAGTGTGGACAGCAGCTTCTGTGGCATCAGCAGGGAAGTGGGGAACGTTGTGCATGGACGCAGACCCCTCGGAAGGACTTGCCATGGGGCCGTGGGAATTCTCCACTCTGACACAGGATGGACGGGCAGAGGAGGCCATTCATCAGTGTCAGGGGAGATCTGAAGCACCTGGCTAGTCAGGTGAAATAAAATAAATTATTTACTGGTCTCAGAATCCAGCTGCTCACTTGATGTTTATAAGTAATGTACCATTTGCCGCCTTGGACTCTGCAGAATGGAAGGAAAGACTTTCTGGATTGCTGTATGCAGGTATTTGTCACTGTTGTGAGAATGAAGGGGGGCTGTCATGAGCTTTGTAAGGAGGGAGAGATTCTGACATTGTGTACCTGACTCTACATGGGAAATCAGCTTACTCGCTTCATGATACAGTACTCACGTTTTTTCTGATGGTCACAAAATTAGTTAGGTCTAATTAATGAAGTTTTTGCTTTTAATGTTAAAAAATGAATTTAGATTCTTCAATGTGACACTGGCTGTTTAGAAACTCCCCAGGGCTTGACTCTCCACTAGAGGGCGCTATTTCTGTCGCCGGAAGTAACCTGAGGGGCCTGGGACCTCATTTAGCCTCACTTAAGAGAACTGGGGAGAGACTCCTCCATCACTGACCTCATTGCTTTGTACTGGACAGGTCTCCATTGTGGTCATCCCTAATCTGGGTGACTTGGTTCAATACTTACAAAAGGGGGACTAGCTGGGAGGATGCAGCAGGAGGACAGCCAAGTTGGAGTCCAGCCTGGGCAATTTAGTGAGACCTGTCTCAAAACAAAAACAAAAACAAAAACAAAACAAAAAGGCAGGATATAGCTTAGTGGAAGTCCCTGGGCTCAATCACCTGTAAAGGGGGAGGGATGCAGGAGAGAGAGCCAGAGGCAAGATGAATGAGAATGACAATGACAATACTACTAAGATAAGCTGCCACTCAGAATCCACTTTTATGTCCAGATACTTCCCTACCATGGAATTTTAAAAGGTAAACACTGTCATCTGGATTTGAACTCAGTGCTGACTGACTGCAAAGCCTGACTCCTCCCAGACTCTTTTGGGGACTTTTTCCTTAGAATGAAGTTAGAATCTGGTAAATTAAAGTTTGTGTTTTTGCCTTAAAAAAAAAAAAAGTGGGGAGAAGCCCAGGGTTTTGGTTGTCACTACTGGGCAGGCACTGCTTTCCACACTGCGGAAGGGGCAGGGGGGATTCGCTGATATGCTCCCCTGACCACGTCCCTGCCTGGGACCTCTGTCCTGGCCACAGTCAGGCTTCGCACTGGGCTCCTGGTAATGAGCACCCCTCAGGAGAAAGCAGACCCCTTGCTTCCGGGCGAGTACTGCAGCCAAACACAGACTGAGTGTCTAAGCTCTGAGCAGCATACTTATTTTAGTAAACTTTTAATTCAGACCACACAGAAAGTGTGCAAATCAAGAGAAGTCCACGTAGCGTGACTTTCCCGCAAGGTCTGTAAGCCACATAGCCAGCGCCCAGATCAAGAAACAGACCTTTAACAGCTCCCTCCAGCCTGGCTGCCTCTCCTGCCAGGACAGCCACTATCATAACTCCTTACACATGGTTATGCCTATGCTTTTTTTTTTTTTTTTTGAGATGGGGTCTTGCTGTGTAGCCCGGGCTGGCCTTGGCCTCCCAAGTGCTGGAATTACAGGTGTGCATCACCATTCCTGGCTTATTTTGTGATTGTTATAGAAGTAGAAATATACATACACATATATAAAATTTTTGTAGTTTTGGGGCCTGAACCCAGTGCATGTGCATGCCATGCCAATGCTCTACCACCTAACTCACCTCAAGACCTAGGGATCTGGCTTCTTTTTACACATTCTTGTTATTATTTTTATTTCATCAGGAAAAACATCCCCAGAGTGAAAGCACTGATCAACTTCTCGTGTTAAGAATTAACATTAAACAAGTAGTTTTATCATTTTAAGACATGTAGGCACTTTCTTTTTTTTTTTTTTTTGTGAAAAGAAACAAGTACAGAAGGAAGGAAGGAGGTGGGTTCTGTGCTTTGGCTGTGGATCCATCTATTTAGCCCACTGAAATCACCATCTCCCAGCAGCTGCTGCGTGTGCACATGCACATGTCCGTGTGCGGTGCTGGGGCGGGAACCCAGCGCCTTGCATAGGCCAAGCGCTGCACTGCATGTGGTCTACCACTGAGCTACGCCCCGGGCCCAGCAGCTGCAGCTTACCAGGCACTTGCTACCTGCCAGGTATCTTGTGTGCTGTGAAGTTTCCTCCTCGTAATTACCCAATGAGATAGGGACTATTATCATCCTTATGTTACAGATGAGGAAACTGGGGCCCTGAATCATCTGCTGTGGTGATCCAGCTAGCAAATGAGCCAGGTTTGAACCCAGGCCCCTGACTGCTGAGCTGGTCCTCTCAACTAACAGCTCGTTTCCACTACCAACTGCCGGGCTGGAGCCAACCACTTTACACGCAGTGTCTTCCTTGTTTCCAGCAGCCATCTTCAGAAGCTGGCATTACTGATATTCTCAGCCAAACAGGACAGAATCAAGGCTCAGGAAGACAAAGACCCTTGCTTGAGGGTATGCGGCTAGTTAGTGATAGGGCACAGTTTATGCCAGTTGAGGTTCATTTGCCCATCTCTATGTACTAAGCTGAGTACTGCAAGTTCCTGTCAATCATGTTGGGAAGGAATATCTGAGGAACTTCTTGAGGCAATGGACAAGTTAGCCAGATTTGACTAATGTCTATACCAGAAAAGGTTTTACCACAGGACACAAAGCACTTGTGAGAAACATAGAATAAGTGAACTCTAGAGTCAGAATGCAATGATCCTCCTTTGTGCCAGAGGCAAATGAGACCTAGTAAGGGGCAGTGTGGCAGAGCCAGGGTCCAATCCAGCTCCTTGACTGAGCCTGGCACCTTCCCTGCTCCTCCTGACCTGCCCCATGTGGAGACCTTTGCTAGGGAGCAGGTGACTCAAGGTGGTCAGACAAGGATTTTGCCTAGGACACCGGCACCCGCCCCCGTGTGAGTCGGGCCCAGGACTGTCCCTCTGCACCTCAGTTACCGTCTCTGTCAGATGGGGACAGTAAAAAAATACCCAGCTTTTAGGTAGTTAAAGAGAACACATAAAGCACTTGGCACACAGACTAATGCACGGGCAGTTGCCATGATGACAATGACATACTAATGCTATGTTGACTACCATGGCACTTTTTCTACTCCAGCTGAGTTTAAGTCAAAACAAAAGTTTAGCATTTAACTGGAACAAGTTAACCCCAAATAGTTTTTGAAAGTTAGTTCCTGGTTATCTAGCGAGGCTCCAAACAGAACCTCTGGGGTCCTCAAGCAGCTTCCTGAACTAATCAGCATGTGTTCCCTGGGCGCCGAGGGCGGGGCGGGGCGGGGCGGGGAGTACACAGCCCTTCCAGGAGCCACCTGAGGGAGTTGCAGGGCGGAAAGCATCACGAAGCCTCACAGCAGCCTATCAGTTTGAAAAGAGGCGCATGTTGATTCTACTTCCAACCTGCTTCATAAACAAGAAGACAAGACCGAGCACTCAGGTGGGGAAAAGGGTGTACTTTAAATTTCACTGTTTAAACAGATTCTCAGAAAACAGATTACTGTCAGTCGTTCAGGTCACAGGGAAGTAGGGCGCCGCACTTTCCTTATTTCTGCACTGACTATGAGGAGATGAGAGTTTAGTTTGTGGCCTGCTTATGCACTCACCTAACTGCACGTCGGTTGTGAATCGGAGCCTGTGGATCATGCTGACTTTGAATGACTTGTAATGGTGGCTGCTGAGCATATCCTGTACTGTAGCTATGTCAATTTGCGAGTCTTCCTCAAAAACTCCGTCTGCCCTTGAACCTGGGGAGGAAACAAGCACTTTAACACATAAAGATACATGAGGCTTGGCAAATGGTGTCTGCTTAAAATGCTTTGGGATAAATTAAAATAATATGGGCTATTTAATTTGGAGACGAAAAGGCTGAGCAATGACTTAATAATGCCATTCCAGTAAACAGAGAATGGTAACGTATTAATCATTCAACAATTAATTCCACAAACACTGCCTATTCTATGGCAGGCCCTTGGCTGGGCTGTAGGGAGAGGAGAAGGACAGAAAAATCCCTGCTTGCTCTCAGTAAGGAGCTCAGTTTCCATAAGGGTCACACAACGACATGGGTGATCACACTTGGTTTTCTAACTGCGATTTTCCTGACCGCAGAAGTAATCCATGCTCCTTGAAGGAGCCCTGAGCCAAGTTGCCTGTTTAGCAGCTTCTTGCCCCGTGCCCCACGGCCTCCACTGGTTGGTGTGTGAGAGCCCGATGGCTGTGACAGTCACCTCACTGGCCTCCTATCCACCAGGCTCCCTCTGCAATCCAGCCAGCACAAGACCTTTCAATTCATCTTTCCAAAGGCTTGATCATTCATTCACTCATCACATGGTGAGTGAGAGCCTTGTACATGCTAAGTACTCTCACATGTGACAAGGGGGACAGACAGGCAGACTGGTGCTCATGAACGTCCCCTGGCTTCTCAGGGCTTCCTGAATGTAGCACATACTTTTTTCTTGGCCAAACTTCTCCTCTCTGAGGCTTTGGGAGGCTGAGCCACATGGCCAAGCTCACACTAAGCAAAGGCAAACTATCTCTTGGCTCCCCAGTCTGAAACGTGGACTTCTGAAGGTGGAACTGCTGGGGCCATCTGGGGTGAGGCAGCACCCATCTAGCAGAGGCCAACCAGAGCAGGGGCCCCTGCCTTGTGTTGAGCACCCGAAGACGGCTCCACAGGGTAACGCACACAGCTCCTCAGGGCAGTGTGTGTTTGAGGGGGATGAAAAGCGAGAATTGGGGATCAACCAGAAAATTCTGTTATGCAATGGGCAGTCTGACAATTCGTTTACTTCTCACGATCATTGCCCATAGGGCACACTTCTTAGGAAGCTGTTCCCCAGGGCTGGTGGTGCAGCTCAGTGGCAGAGCACTTGTGCAGCCCGTGCGAGGCCCTGCGTTCAATCCTGGCAACACACGGGCACACACGCGGAAGCTGGTTTCCGATACTTTCACACTGAATTTATTTATTAGGAATTGTGTATTCTGTTTCCAAACACTATAGTTATTTCTATCTCAGGCAATTTTAGCAGCCCTAGAAGGCTTTCCTCTTGGTAAGGAAGTGGGAGGCCAATGACAGAGTTCCATCCGAGAGCGTTTTGTCACACTGTCCTCTCTGCTCAGGTCACATTTCCCCCATCTCAGTCCCTCCCAGTCACCTCCCTATTTCACCTGAGGAGCTCAGCTCCAGGGACGGCCCAGGGCATCCTCCCTGACCTGCTGCCCACAAGCGTGGTTCAGCTCCTTCAGCCACTGTGTCCTGCATCTTCTCTCAGAACAGTTAGCACGGGCAGGGATTACTTCTGTGCCATGAGACTGAAAACTCCCAAAGGGTGGGTAGAGACTGCTTCAATTGCCACTGCAGCCCAGCCCCTGCCAGCACTGCTGTGCAGAGGAGGAAGCAAGCGCTCAGTAAGATGTGCTGGATGGACACCAAGTGCCATTTCCACAGGAAGGTGAGAATCAGGGAGGCCGGGTGACCTAACCAACACTGCATGTGGGACACAGTGGAGCTGCGCTCCATGTCTCAAAGGGCCACTGGGTAACTCGTTTCCTTTCTGGCCACACGTGTGATTTTGGGCAGAGGTGTCATGATCACAGTCACTGCTGTCTTCAGAGTAAGGTGCACATTTGAACTGAGAGGCTGGTGAGGAGCTAGAATTTAGAACAATCGTTCACTTTCTCCAGCCTACATTTTCACTGAAATGTAACTCCCAAAATGTTTACTTCTATGTTAGAGAATTTTTATCCATGAAAATTATAGGGAGTTTTGGTAAAGTCATTTAAAGCCATCTTTTCTAGAATAATGCCAGTATTAGACACAGCTCAGCTATGAACTCCAGACTTCTGTTTTCTTTATTAATTAGTATTTTTAAAAAATATTGCAGGTGAGATTTGCAAAGAGGTAACAGCTCATTATGCTAAAATGCCAATTACTACAAAAAATCCACACTTAAGATTTTTTACATTTTATGATGTTGGATTAAAACCAATTTAAAAATTACTATAACGTGACATATAATTTTTTACTGAGCAATTTCAATGCCAGCTGCTAATAAAGCGTCTTAGCTGTAAATGATAATTCAGATGCTTTTAGATAAAGTGGTGCATAAATATGGTTGGAAATTGATTTAGCTTCTAACAGAAGCTACTGAAGAATGACATATTTTGTTTAATACACCAGCTAATGTAGTCCTAAAAGCTCAAACAAGTGCCAGTTTTCACTCCTAAATTTGCTGTGGGAGATTAATGAAAACTTTATATTTTGCTGAAATGTTAATAATGGGCAGATGAGATGATAGGATTTTAGTAGAGGTCTTAAAGCTATGGAATAACCCGCAAGGCTTGTCAATTTCCTTGTATTAATTTTGTTCAAGACTTATACAGCTGGAGCTGGCTCAACACACTAATGCTTCATGCACTGACCTTCTACTCTCTGCCAGTGTAAATTCATATCCCATTTGAGGATTTAAGTCCCCCTGATACTCGGGTGAGCTCTGAGCCTTGCTCCCGCTGACAAGGGGCGTGTTTGCTTTTACGATCAGAAGGGCCACAGCACCTGGGGTAGCAGGGAAGGAGCAGTCCTGTGCATGCCACTAGCTTATGCTGCCCGCTCCAAAGGTGGTTATCTGCTGAATGAAACACTGCTGGCCTTGGAGGTCTAGAGCCATTTCTCGAAGTAGGCTCAGGAGTGCCACTGCCTGGAGTGGCATGTCTCTGTGTTCATGTGGCTTGAAACCATGTCTCCCCATGCCAGCAATGTGCTAGACTGTGGGAAGGCACTGGCGAGGACAGGGCAGGGCTCCTGATCCTCAGGAGCTTACAAACTAGCTACAGAACACAAAACAGTACGAGGCAGAGAGCAGTACCCGATAAATGGTGCATGCAATATGCATTTTATCTAAAAGCAAACACTTGAAGCAAAGCATTATATCAAAAGCATGCTTTTGAACCAGAAAAGTTCTATGCTTTGTGTACACTTTCACTGTTTGTATCCCAACCATACATGAAAGATGCTTGGTACCACACCATTTGCATATTAAAATTATTATTATACTATGAACTTCAAATTAAAGTCTACTTCTGTTCAAGAGAAGACATTTTTATCTTCTCAAAGTGAAAAGCAGAGAAAGCCAGAATGCCTTAAAAATAAACATAAAAAAAACCCCTCACTCTCTAGACCATTAATTTAATTGAAATATAACCCTTTCGTATTTTGTTAAATTAGCAATTAAAAAGGTCACAAGCAATTAAATGAAACAAAAGCCATACTGTGTTCATCTACATTAATGCTGAACTGGGTCTCCTCTTGAATGACAAGATAAATTGTAATGGTGCCTTCAAAGACTTCACAACGTATTTTGTCAAAGTCGGGAGTGTTAATGTCTCTATGTGCCATGGATTACCATAATGGGTCGTGTCAAAACTCGTGAGCTGCAATAACTCAAGTATTGTGATAGATCAAATTTTAGGGTGGGGCCTAATAGCGACTTGAGTATCAGGACTTACATGGACTCACAACAAGGCTTTGGCAGAAAGACAAGAGAGTGCACCTGCAACGTGAAAGTCTGGGGGACAAGCAGAGCGTCTGAGAAAGCAGCTCAACACTCTAGGGTAAGAATCCAGGGAGGGGAAATCAAGGAACAAAGCTTTGCTTCTGTCTTACGTGAAGAATGGACAAACTCAGCCAGTGCAGGAAGGGTCCGGGGAAGCAATGGGTAGATGAGGAAGGAGACAGGCAATTCTAGGCCTGGCAGTAAAGGAAGAAAGAAGAGTGGGCTGGGGATGTAGTTCAGTGGCACAGGGCCTTCCTGGCAAGTGCAAGGCTGTGAGTTTGATTCTAGACACCAAACCAAACCAAACCAAACCAAACCAAACCAAACCAAACCCAAAACCAACAAAAACACCAAAAACAAAGAAAGAAGGGATGCTACGAGACAGTCAAGGGCTGGGAGGTGGCCCAGGGTGTTAATAACATCAGACAGAAGACCAATACCGAGTTCAGCAATGGACATTCAAACCCTAGCTCTAACACCAAGAGTCAAGACTAGGCCAGTACCTTGGTCTGAGTCCACTGACGGGAAAGAGACACAGGACAGACCCACTGGACTCTGGAGTCTTTGTTGCTTCCTTCTGCTACTCATGCATCTCCTCTCCCCTGGTCCTGCCTTACCTACCTCCCCATGCTCCTTAAGCAATGTAAAGCAAGGGACTGCTGAGATTCTCAAAGTGTGGTCTGGGACCCACTGTGCGTGTGTGCGTGTGCATGTGCGTGTGTGGTCCCTAAGACACCTTCATGCAGCCACAATTTCAATATTACTTTCATCATAATGGTAAGACACTGTTTGCCTTTTTCATGCTCATTCTTTTACAAGTGTATAAAGCAAAGTTCTACACTGCAACAAACCTTTAAGAGCTATCACTTGAGTTTTGATATAGTAATGAAAATTAGTATCAAAAATTACCTGAGAAGGCTATTGAAATACTTGCTGCTTTTCCACAACATATCTGTATTAGGACAATTTTTTTTTAACTTTTTTTTTTTTTGTGGCACTGGGGATTGAACTCACAACCTCAAGCTTGCCAGGCAGGCGCTTAGGTCCTGAGCTAAATCCCCAGCCCAGGACAATTTTTTAAATATACTTTAACCAAAACAATGTGTTGCCACAGACTGAAGGCAGAAGCAGATATAAGTATCTGGGTGTCTTATAGCTAGATATTTACAAGGATTTGCAAAAATGTAAAATAGTGCAGCTTTTCTCATTGAAAAATTTAAATGCAGTTTTCATAAAAAAATTTTAATGAGTATTAGTAAATTTCTCAATTTTAATTCTTTATAACCCAATAAATAAAAGTTCGTTGTAGTCCTCGGTAATTTTTCTTTTTTAATGTGGGGGGATTGAATCCAGGACCTTGCGCATGCTCTATCCCTGAGCTACACTCCTACCCCTACTTCAGTAACTTTTAAGGGTATAAAGAGGCCCTAATATCAAAAAAGTTTGAGAACTGCTGACTTGGTTGGTTGTTATGCCTTGTCTTCATAGTTCCTTGATGTTCACTTAAACACCCATGAGGAGACACAAAAATGCAGTTATGGCTGTGTTACAGCCTGACAGTAAACAAAGCTGGAAAGCTTATGCACATATTCTAAGAGGAACAGGTCTGCTGTCAGCAACGAGACCAAGTCCAATTACATTGAAAACTGTTTACAGTTAAAGCTCAGATGAACTCATCTGCTAGTGGCAGATTTCCTGGGTTCACAGATGCAAACTGCATGGAACTTTAAAATTCACTTTATGCTTTAATTCATCCTAGACCAAGTCTAGAAAAGCACTAATCTAGTGTAAGTTAGCAATTCTGGTCTCTCTTTTGTAAAATGTTCTATGCCAACTCTAGAACTCAACTGGAAGATCAGTGGTCTTCACGACACCTCTGCAGTCCAGATGCAGCTACCAGCACCCACCATGCAGTTTCAGGAACTCAGGGGGAAGGCGGAGGCTGAGGTGGTAGGAGGGGCTGGGCAGGCCAGAGGAGCAGGTGTGTGGGGAAGCATGACGTGCATGGAGGGCGGGCGCATCCTGGGGGTGGGGTGGGGTGCTGCCTGCCTCTGGCTGGAGCAGAGGGTGTGAAGGGGAGCGGCGGGAAGTAAGACGGTGGGGTGGGGGAAGAAGTGTTTTCAACGTGGTAGTGGCATCCAGCTCAGGCTCTGACACACAGAAAACGCTGCTGTGAAGGGAAGTGAAGAAAGAAGAATGAACAAACCATCTCCTCCTCCACTCTGCCTGTCTTACTGGTCCCCTCCCGACCCAGGCCCCCCAAAACCCACTGCTTCAGCTACCCTGAACTTTACTCAGGTTCCGCTACCTGGCCAGGACATCCTTTCCATGGCTAAACATTTACATACACCAAGGTCTAGTCCACTGGGAGCCTTCCCTGACCCCTCGACTGAAAGCTGCGGCCCTCTGTGGAAGTATCTGTAGTTTCCTTGTGGACCAGGTGCTCCCTGAAGGCAGGAAAATTCTACCTTCCATCGCATACCATCCATCACACAGTGGATATTCAATAAATGGTGCCAGTGGGATGAATGAAGTTTGGTGCAACTGCAAACTCTGATGCAATGAAGTTTTATGTTAACCAACAAAACACCTGAGGTTTATACACCATCCCCTGTATTAACCTTGGTTAACAGGCCCCAACACACCGCTCAGACTCCTCCACAGACTGGGTGCGTCGTGGGCAGGGATCCTGCCTCAACAGCAGCTAACATTTACTGAGTGTTTACTGTTGCCAGACACTGTGCCCAGCACTTTAAACGCATCAGTTCATATAATTTCTCCAGTGTATTTTTTGGGCTGGATAATACACTCTTTACACAAGTGAGGAAAAAAAAAAAAAGACTCAAAATGTCATCTTGCTACTACAGTTATCCAACAAAAACAAGCAGAGGCCAGGAATCGAACCCAGGCCTGTGTAATTCTAACATTGTGCCCTTAACCCCATGTAACCTCCTTTGGGTGAACGTTCCTTTAAAGGGCTTGGAGTGTACAACTCCATGGCCATAACAGTATCTAAGAACACGATCATGCCTGGCATCCAGAACAAAGAAATCAGGATAAAGCCTAATGGTCTCACTCTTTCACTAAGACTCAAAGCTGGATACATAAATGAGTCACAGAGAAAAACTCTTGCTTAGCTCTGCATCCATCACACTTTTTTTCCAGAGGCCATTTAAGTCCCCAAAGTCTCATAAGCCCAAAGCTTCTCTTCTATTAAACACTTCCCTTCAGCTACCAGTCATTTTTGCTGGTCTCTAAAAAACGATCAATAGGTGATATACTGTAACACACACACTCGTCCGCAGTAATCTCTTTAACGCCATCAGGATCACGCAGCAGGATATATCCTTCACTAGAATCTGCCAGGCTACAACCAGGGAAGGGATCCTTGCTGTCACAGGGCTTAACTGATTAAACTCTAGGAGCCAGAGCCAGCCAGCCTGGAGGACTTTCCACATGGAGATTTCAGACCTCCCTCAATAAATCAAGGTAATCTTGCTTTAGGAAGTGATCAGAAGGCAACAGTTTCAGGTGTGTAGGGTTCCTAAGAAGAGCAGATCAGGGATGGGGCCCTGTGAGGCCCTGCATCTCAGACCTGCCTAGACCTCATTTTCATCCTTCAGCGCTGCCCACCCCTGCATGTTTCACTGCAGTCGTTCATCCCAGTGTGTGCCAGGCACCTTCTCAAGGCCTTCGGATGAGTAGTCCCCTGGCTTGGAATATTCTTCCCTTACTCTTTCACTCTGTTCTTCCGTCCTCAAGGGGGCCTTTTTCCACTACTCTAACCAGCTCTGGGCCCCAGCTACCCACTCTCGGTCTTCGTGGCACACAACTGTGGGCTCCATGATGAAGGGCTGGGTTTTGCCACCTCCCAGCATCAGCCTGGCCTTGAGCATGGTAGCAATGCCAGCATTGGGGGCGTCCAATGTGAATCCAACTCCCCTTTAGAAGATGCAGTGTTTGTTAACCTTTAAGGGGCTAGGCCAATGGTTCATTATAGGTTTGCTCTGAAGTTAGGTTGAGAGGATTCCCCATCACTTGCTCTTTCTCCAATGTGTTTTTGATCCTGTTCGGAGTACCAGAAAATATACAGGGTCTTCTGAGGAACCTGGTATTTTTGACAATTTACATGGCAAAATACCTCAGAGCTGTAACGTCTGATTAACACTGAGGTGTACCTCTCCCTGACTCTGGAGTCACGGACTAGGGCACAAATGCTGGCAGAACCCATCCAGAGTCACTGCAGAAATGTCGCCTGATGCATCACCAAACCATTAGACGGGGCTGCAGGGCAGATTCTGGGGCCAGGAGCCTTTCGGAGGAATGCAAATCTCCCTGCCCTCACTTAGAGCCCAGACAGGGTTTGTGGCTCGTCAAATATGTTTCCTTACTGCTCTAATGTACCAGTGTATCGCTTAATGAAAGTTCTTAATTGTAATTCAATTAATTACATACCCAGAGTCCCCAATTACATTTTCCAATAAGACATTGGCTGTGGTACAGGTCTAAATGCACTTAACCAATTTTAATATATTAAGACCAATTTCCCCTGAATACTAATTACTACCTAATGATAAAATGAAAAGGGGGGAACTTTTAAGAAAGGGGGCGAGTGAAGAATGCACTTCATGCGGACATTCTCAGCCGACACAGCACAGTGCAGGCACTTGCTGCTGAAGCAGTAGGTGTGGACAGGGCGCACGGTTTTCTTGCGCAGGTCAGCACAGCTTTTTCGCCCCACGTATCAGCTACTCCAATGCCCAAAGAGGCCTGTGGGGAGCCTAGGAGCTAGAGGGAAGAGAGGAGTAACAGAGGGAAAAGGCCACCGCTCCCCGCTCAAACCAGCTGCAGTGTCTATGTCAGCTGGCCGTGTCGCGGGCACAGACACGGGAAGAGCCAGCTCTTGGATAGTGCGCTGCAGTCCATCACCTGTGGTTAATGTACGTGCCCGGTGACTTGCTTCAGTCGCTTCGTCCTCACAACAGCCCTGCAAGGTAGGAATTACCACATTGTGTCTCACAGGTGGACAAACAAGGGTCACAGAAGGACTTGCACAAGGCAACAGTGGCACCAGACATCTCACTTTCCTCCGAGGCCCACTGCCAGCCAGCCCATGCTAACTAGAGAACAAGAGAGGAACACAAGTATTCGGAGACGGCATTTGTTTTGCTTAGATCCTGTTAGTGTGCAGGGAGCTATTACACACTATCAACTTGAAAAAAAATTCCCTCACCCATATTGAGAATTGCTCACAGTGCACACCTGCCCTCTGAAGTCGCGTACCTGGCTTTCAGCCATAACTCAATCTAAGACGTGTGCAGTGAGTATCACAAGTGGCTTCTATTTGTAAATAGTTTATTTGCATGATCACGTTTTCTTTTGTATTTGCCGAGTGCTGTAGTATAATAAAAGAGGGTTAAAGCCCTGGTATTCAAGTCACACGACAGAATTGGATAGATCAGCAATTTGTAACTGAAGAAGGCAAAGCTGTCAGAAGCAGAGAAAGCACCAGGGAGTCTCTGGGCCTGGTACAGAGCACAAACAGGAGGAGGAGTTGGCCCATACATGAACAAGCATCGAAAAAAGGCTCTGGAAACACACCAGGATAGGCAAACACTCATTCCCTCCGTTCTCCTATGTTGCTCTTCCTCCTTTTTATATAGCTGTGGTGGTTTTTGAGAAGAGAGTCCAAATGCCACCACAGAACCACCTCTGTAGAGAAAAATGCTTGCCCAAACGTCGAGTTTTCTTTAGAAGCTGTCGTGTAGTTGCCCCGGAGCCCCTGTGAGAAGCCTGGTAACTGCGGGGGTGTAGGAGGCTCATTCCATCAGGGGAGGGAGCCAGGTTTGGCCAGACATGGGGATGTGGGCAGGGGTCAGACAGGGTCCCTGACCAGGGGAGGTCAGGCTAGAGTGGGAGTGAAGGGGACAAATCCATGTCATGGGATCAGGGGTCAGAGAGGAGAGGAGAGGGAGTCTGAGCCCAGGGGTGGCAGCCAGGTGGTCCGGGCTGCCTGCTCTCCCGGGCCTTCTTCGGCAGGCCATTAAAGACAGTGAATGAGGGCTCCCGGGCCATGCCCTACACTGCTGCTCCTCCCTAGCACGGCCCCTATCCGGGGGACCACCCACTCTTCCTCAGTCTATCCTTAAAGTAGGGAAATTAAGAAGCAGGGCCCTGAAATTATGCACGGTCTTAGCCATTCTGTGAGTCTCCTTCAAAAGACAGGAGACCAAAGGAGACTGAGCTAATGTTTAAGGGGCATCGATGCTCTCTCTATAGCAACTGCTCTTTAGGAAATAAAGCAATTAGATTCAGCTCTTTCACTAGATCTAATGGATGGAAGACACGAGTTCCAGGGCCTTCATTATTATGAATGTGACATTAGCAAATCCCCTCAGCCCTCTGAGCCTCAGCCTGTCTTCTGTAAAGTACAGATGATGACCATACCAGCCTACACATTTATCACGACAGCACCTATGTCCCATTCAGTATTCACAAAATCTTTGTGAAACAGATTCGACACTCTCCATTTACACAGGGTACGGAAGCTCAGAGAGGTGACATGATTTGCCCAGTGTTAGAGGCTGCAAATGGTTTGCCAGGGTCAGCCTCAGCCTAGTGACTGCTTTAAGTACTACACTGAGCCATTATAACCGTAGCTTAGTTGTAACAGGGACTTAAAGGCTTCCTTGGCTGAAAGCACTGGCTTTTTACTTGGGCCTGTGGGTATCTCCTTTGCTACCCTAAACTTTGGGTAAATGCCCACTGATCAATTAAACAGTGTCTATCTAAAAACTGGTAAAGCAAGGTTGATTAGCTCTAAATTTATCTAACCTCTTTCATTCTTGTTCAAGGCTAAAGACACAGGATAAGGGTAACTAAGACATTTTTCAAGATTCCAGAACAGTACCAGGTATGCTGACACATGCCTATAATCTCAGCACTCAGGAGGCTGTCAGGAGGATCGCAGGCAGTTCAAAGCCAGCTTGTCCTACACAGTGAGTTCAAGGCTAGCCTGAATTACATAGTAAGACCTTGTCTCAAAAAAAAAAAATTTCCAGTGAGTCTTGCAGGCAGGCAGCTCACCCCATGATGGGAACTGATACTCCCTAATTGGGGAAATCATTTCATGATGGGAACTGACCTGCCCAAGGCCAGCAGACCCCACTGAACCAGACTGAGGAAATAATCAACCAGACCACAGCAGGACAAAACTGTTGGTCCATTCATATTTTCATCTTGACTTTTGTCCTTGCCTATATGATCCTGAAGTCCATTGTCAGTGGCCCAAAGACAGGGATGCTGGTCCCCTTTCCACTCCAGCGTGGCCACACTGAATAAATCCCTTTCTGGCTTTACCACCACTCATCTCTCTGATTGGAGCTTTGAGGAGCAGGTGTCCTAACCTGGTCTGTTGGGACCCTCAGAATCAGGCTTCTGGCCTAGAACTCCCACCACACAGTGAGTGATAAAACAGAAAGACAGGATATTTGACTCTTTATAGGTGTTCCATCAAACTGGTTTAATTTGAGACCTACTTTGGCTCTAGTGTTGGGAAATTCCAGAGTTTCTCTCTCAAAACTATAGAAAGAATAAACTAGTTCTTTCTGGATGGGCTACGCACATATGATCAGTAGGAAAGGTCACCAAGAACACTTGGCAGAAAAGAAAACTGAGACTCAAGTTTAGTGCCAGGATTTATATAGAAGCTTGGACAAGAATGGAAGTCTTATGACATTACATCCTCTCCATAACGAACTCATTGCTTCCTTCTGGTCTGATTCCAGCTTCGAGCAGATAGTTGGCTGAAGGATGCAGTAGATTATCAGACAAGAATCCAAACTGGAAAGCTCAAGGACTTTGGCTTGTCGTTTTCTTATTTAGGCCAAGATCCAAGCACAAATGTTAGCTCTTAGTCCCTAGGAAGAAACTCTTGTCATATCAGCTTCATTTGCAAGCTTTTCTCTCACCGCGTATGAAGACAATTGTCACTGCCATTCTCAGGGTTGAAAATTTAGGTTATCAACAATCTCAGAGTGGGCTTTGGAATCAGATAGCTGACTTAGAATTTTGGTCCCATCACTTACTGGCTGGCAACTCTGGGCAAGACACAACCTTTCTTCATAAGAAATATGACAGATAGGGTAGCTGTAAAAATTGTCAGAGAAAGTACTTGCAAAATGTTTAGCACACGCCTTACAAAAGAAGGCTTGAATAAATAATTTTTAAAATGCCCTTTGATGTGACTGATATTATGGCCCATCTTTGAAGAAAAACTGAAAGGCTTTTATCCATTCATGGCAAACTTTTCTTTTTTCTTCTTTTTGTCTTCTGAGATAATCTTGCTTTGTAGTCCATGTTGGTCACTGTGTAACCCAGGCTCAAACTTAAGATCCTCCTGCCTCAGCCTTCCAAGAGCTGGTATTATAGGTGTGTGCCACTATGCCCAGTTACAAACAGTCTTTTAAATCCAATGGTTTTATTTACAAAGTATATACACATTCTGGAACACTGAAACAAATTCAAAGAATCATTCTTCTACATACCTTGGTCCCTGACACAGGCTTACAGATCTCCCACCCCTAACCCACTGTCCTTTCCTCCATTCTGGATCAACTGCCTTCCTCTCCATGTCTCTGCGGGCTCTGGGAGTTCTGTGACTGCAGACCTCCATGCCTGTGCCCATCTGCAATGTCAGCTGCAGAATGCTGCTCTTTCATTATTTATTAATTACAGCTAATATTATTATTATTGAGTGCTTACTATGTAACAGGCACCGTTCTTGGAGCTTTAGGATTAAAATTCACTGAATCCACCATCAACCTTGTGAGGGCAGATAAACTACCCAGCAGAGGTTAAGTAAAGTGTCCGTGGTCACAGAGCTAAAAGCAGCCCCGCCAATCATGAGCGTGGGCAGTCGGTTCCACAGCACGGTCTTTTACACGGTGCACAACACATGACCATAACTTTGCTGGCTTGTGAAACCGCTTTATGGACAGTGCACTTGTCCTGATCAAACGCACCAGCAG
Organism: Cuniculus paca; assembly: GCA_004365215.1. Classification (NCBI taxonomy): domain Eukaryota; kingdom Metazoa; phylum Chordata; class Mammalia; order Rodentia; family Cuniculidae; genus Cuniculus; species Cuniculus paca. The sequence continues at coordinate 22,981 of RJWT010004892.1, forward strand.
CAGTGCAAGCAATTCTATTTTAAAAACACTTTCCTTTGTTTCAGTCCAACTTCTTCATAGGTAGCTATTGGTTCTTATTTGGGCTTGCTACTTTAAAAAAAACTTTGTATAAAACTATTTTTTAAACAATTTATTTCCATTTTACAAACTAGTTATAACAGTCCATTGATTTCCAACTGCTGCCCGCCTTTACCCTTTCATGAACTGATTTTGGTTCACAGAATGCAAGAAGTGGAAGTATCTTACGAATCCTTCGAGAGAGAGATGCTGAGGCCCACAGAGGTCACACAAGTAAATTAAGACTGCTCATGCTTAGAGATGGAGTAATCACTCAAGCCCAGATTTCAAAGCTTTATCCACCAGTCCTCATGGCTTCTGCTTCCTAATGGGAGAAAGTTGGCCCTTATTGTAGAAACAAAAGCAAAGCTAACCTGAAATCATGATATACAGTTGAATATTGTGCAGCAGTTAAAAAGGAATTGATGAATTTCACATACAATAGTATATGATTAACAGGGAGTAATATCTGTAATATACTGTTAATATATTAAGGGGAAAATGGGGAATAGTTCACTATTTTTACAAAAAGTGGAGCTACAAATATCGAGTGTGTGTGTGTCTGCTTGTGTGCACACAAGGATTCGCACAGACACACAGAATACACTTACTGCGTACTGGTGACCTCTGAATGATACTGAAGAAAGTGGCGATAATTCTTTTCTCTGGGAGGGAAAAGAGAGCATGGGAGGAGGGAGGCTCCCAATAACACACTTACGTTATCTGAATAAAAACACTGTTGTTAAAAGTGTTACATACCCAAAATATTTACCAGAACACTAATAAAAAAAATGAGTCTTTAAAGAGTGCAAGAAAATGACCAAGAGTAAGGGAGTGACTGGCCATTTGTATTAGGTCGAACACTCAGCCACATTATGAAGGGGTATGCTGGTGTGGCTTCCTTGGGCAGGCCAGGGTGTACTGCAAGCGGTTTGAGACTTTGAGTGTCAGGAAGTTTTATAGTAAGAGATGTTCTCACTAACCTTCATGTGTATGAACTTACCCTTATTTCTTGTGTGCTTTTTCTTAGAAAGTCACATATACTCACTTTAGAAACTCTGAAAAGCACAAGTCTGCATCAAGAAGGAGGAAAATGAATTACTCAGGTAGTTATAGTCAACTAAAGATAAACACAATGAACATTTTCCTTCTAATTTTTATGTGACCTTCTAAAAATTTTTTTTTGGTACTGGGAATCGAACTCAGGACCTTGCACTTGCCAGGCAGTTCCTTCTAATTTTTCTTCTATTCTTTTTTATTTGCTTGTTTTGTTTTCACATAGTTAGGAGTAGTCTATATGTGCGATTTTGTAATTTGGTCATTCCTTCTCTTTAATATCACATCAAAATTACTTTTTCTCAATACCAAACACAACTTTTGTTGGTTGAATAACATTCTACATCTACTGAGACAATTTTCTCCTTTTTAATCTGGTGTTGTGACAAATTAGATGGACTGGGTTTTTCTAATGTTAAACCAATTCTGCACTTTTAGAATAAATCCAACTTGGCAATGCATTTTCTCAATAAAACGCTGCACTTTATTTGTTAATGCTGTACTTAGGGTTTTAAATCTGTGTTTGTAAGATAAGTATGAAAAATTTCTTCTTGTGTGGTCTTTACTGGGGTTTGGCGTCAAGATTATGAGAGCTTCTTTAAATGAATCAGAGAAGACAAGCTTTTTTCTAGTCTTAAAACAGCTGATCTGAGATTAGAGTTGTTTATTCCCTCACCAGAGTTTGCCATGAAGTCATCTGGGATTGGATTTTCTTTGTGTAAGGTTTTTAGTTACTAATTCAATTTTTCAAAATAATTATGGAACATTCAGGTTTTCAATTTCTTTTAGTGTCAGTTTTTGATAAGTTGTCTTTTCATAGAAATTTGTTATTTTCATCTGCATTTTCAAAATTTTTGAGATAGAGTTTTCAAAAAAACCTTCTGTTACTTGTTTAATGATTTTAGGATCTGTAGTCCATTTTCTTGTCAATCTTGTTACTGTTAGTGTTTTTCTGTTATTTGTTTCTCTTCCTTGTTATTAATTCCCTTAATCAGTTTTATTAATTTGATTAGTTTTCTTCAAAGAACCAACTCTTCTTTTTGATGTTTACGATTTTTGTAAATTTCTGCTCTTTGCTTCCCTTTTAGGTTTCTTTTCTAATTTTCTTTCTCTTTCTTGAGACGAGGTCTTGTTATGTAGTTCAGGCTGGCTTTGAACTTACTATGTAGCCTAGGCTGGTCTCAAACTTGTGTTGATCCTTCTGTTTCAGCCTCCCGAGTGCTGGGGCTACAGGTGTGCACCACCATGCCCAGTCTCTTTTTTAATTTTCTGAGCTGAATGCTTAGCTCATTATTTTTAGTTCTTCTTTTGTAAAATAGAAAAGACTATAATAAAACTTAAGGCTACAAAATTTCCTTAAAATACTATTATACCCATATCCCAAATACACAGAGTTTTCATAAAAACTATATATATATTATCCCCCAGTGCTGCAGACTGAGCCCAGGGCTTTCACACTGTGCTACATTCCCAGCCTTCCTCTGCTTTTTTGTTTTTTGGTGGCACTGGGGATTGAACTCATGACCTTGTGCTTGCCAGGAAGGCGTTTAGGCCACTGAGCTAAATCCCCAGCCCCTCTGCTTTTAAGTTTTGAGACTTAAGTTGCTAAGAAGCCCAGCCTAGACTCAAACTTGGAATCTTCCTGCCTCAGTCTTCTAGAGGCTGGATTACAGGTGTGTACCATCATACCTGGTTAAAATTTTTTAAAAATTATTATTTCTTTTTAAAAACCACAGCTTCAGAAGCTTATTTCTCAATTTCCAAACATCTGCAATTTTTCTATTTCTTTCCTTGATTTCACTGTGATCAGACAGTATGTCCTACAGGAAACCAACCCTGCATAATTCTCCAATATAAGGAGAGACATAAATTATCTGACATTCATATCATGTTAGATATTAGAAAAAATACTGTGAAGCTACATTTTGTTTTAAAATGTTTATATATAGATTGTTGATAAGGATGAACATTTTAACAAATATTTCCTATTTATGTGGATTTTCTGGGGACCATTTGAGAATCAATGATTATAAGCACATGCCTATAATCCCAGCACATGGGAATCCTTTTAAGGCAGGAGGATTCTGAGCTGAAGGTCAGCCTGGGCTATAGTAAGTTGAAGGATGGCCTGGATGATATAGTGAGACCTTCTTAAAAACAAACAAACCACTTCTCAAATTGGAAATAATGGGGGGAGGGGGCTATCATTATGCTGGGTGCAGTGACACATGCCTGTAATTCCAGCAACTCAGAAGGCTGAGGCAGGAGGGTTACAAGTTCAAGGCCAGTGTGAACAATTAATCAAGGCCTGTCTCAAAAATAAAACATAAAACAGAATATTTTAGGTATAATAGGGTATAGCTCAGTGTGAGGCCCTGGTTTCAACTCTCAGTACTGCAAAAAAAACAGAAACACATACATACACATGCTCATACTAAATATCATTTTACAGAAATACTTGCTGCATTTTTGCTATTTTCTCAAGACAGAATTCCAAAAGCAGAAATACACGGTAAAACATTTTTAAGTCTCTTGATACTTCCAACTAAGCTATGCTAAGTTACTCTACTGTTACCAGAGTTTGAGGATGCCTATGTCCTTGTACGTGTTTTCCTCATCCATGAAGGTTCTTTCACCATTTGTCTTTTTGAGACAGGGTCTCACTGTGCAGTTCAGGCTGGCCTTGGGGTCACTTTGTAGCCCAGGCTGGCCTGAAACTTGCAGTGATCCTCCTGCCTCAGCCTTGCGAGTGCTGGGATTACAGGCGTGCGTCACCATGGCTGGCATGAAGGTTCTTTTTGATAGAGTTGGCTTATTCAATAGGTGGAAAGAACTACATTTTGGTTTAAAATGTTTATATATAGATTGTTGATAAGGATGAACATTTTAACAAATGTTTCCTATTTATGTGGATTTTCTGGGGACCATTTGAGAATCAATGATTTTTATTTGTGTTATTTACATAAGATTCTTATAGTTTCCGTCGCACGCTGTGCCCAACCTGCCCTCGAGAATCTGCCGCCACTTGCCAAGAACCCATCTCGCCTTCCTGGGGAGCTGTGAGGATGCTGCTCCAGAAGAGGCCACAGGAGCCCTGGGCAGAGCAGCAGATGGGTCTGGCTTAGAACGGAGAGCTGCTGCTCAGCTCCTCATTCGACTTGTATTTACTGACCTCCCGCAGCACGGTCTTTACGGGGCTGCTGAGTTAATGAAGGGCACGGTGGTGTCAGCAGCACCTCACAGACCTGACAATCTAGTGCGGAGACAGACACTAATCAGCCCTTGAGAGAGACGCAGTTAGGAGCAGAAGCGTATGCAGTGAAGACACAGCAACGGGGCGCCCAAAGGAGGAATGATCAGACCTAGGTAACGGAGACAGGAGGTCATGGGTAGCTGCTCTGAAGACGGGACCTTGAAACTGGGACGAAGCACGAGAGTTAAGCGGAATGAGGAAAGGGTGTGCCAGGTGGGAGCAGCAGCCCTGTGAAAGCCCTGGAGCAGGAATGGCCAGCACAGCCTGCCCTTCTCACACACTGCTTTTCCCCCAGTCAGTGGGAGCGCAGAGGAGCGGCGCAGCAAAGACACGCCACTTGGAAGCTCTGTGAGCGAACGAAAGAAACTACCTGAAGTTTTAAAGAAAGTTCTTCACATGGCACTAGGAATGACAACTTTTCCTTTTGCTAAGAATATTCAAACGGTTACAATTCTCTAAAACTTGACGTCTGAACAGTGATCTTAAGAGGGCCAGTTGCTTTACACACAAAATAGCTTTTGCTTCAGAAGAGGTCTGACGTTTCTAAGCTGTTTCCAGGGCTATTCCTAACTTAGGAAGGCAGAGCTCGACAGACAAATATTAATCACAGATGGCTAAACAGGATGCGGACTCTGCCAAACAGCACAGAGTCTATCATTTCACTCTGGGATACGTTTCTGGCACCAAGGCTGCGGTCTGCCTTGGGAAACAGTCACTTCCAATCTGCCTGGGGAAGCCAGGCCAGTGAGTGTTCCCAAACACATGCGCCCTAAGCACGTCTGCAACGGACAAAGCGGGCGCGGAGCGAGGCGGCCAACGTACTGTTCTCGCGGACCAGGCAGAACTCCCACGCGCTCTGGCTCTCCAGTGTGCTCTCCAGGTCCACGGCGACGTTGGGCTCGCTCTGCTTCTCCAGGCGGTACTGGGGGCCTGGAAGATCAAAGGGGCAGGAGGAGGGGAGGAAGTCTGAAAGAGTGAATTTAACATTTAGAGATTACCACATATTGGTGAAAGCTGGGAAAGCCGAAGGAAAACACTGAAGTCTGTTTCGAGGTTCTAGCTAACCCAGACAGAAGGGTTCGGGGTTCCCCACACTCATCTGCTCCCACTCAGTTATCTCCCAGGTCAGCTGAGAGGTAAGCGGCTTTTGGGTCAAACTGGCCTGGAGTTACAGGTGGTCACACTGTTTCTCAGCATGAGCAGGTAACCTATCTTCTACAAGCCTCTCTTTCCTGGTGTGCATCGTGGGGATCCATATTAACCTTGAAGGATTATCAGGAAGATCAGAGATGATACAGGAATAACAGGAATATATCTGTTAGGACGCACTCCTTCGATGGTACTTACTATTAATAATTCTCATTCTAATGAATTACAGTCAGGATTAAGGTATGTTTAGAACTCTAATATGATGAAAGTACAAAAATTCAAACAATTTAAAAAGAAAACATTAAAGTTAAAACAAATTTCAGGTTTCTGGGTTATGGTGATAGACAGTTGGCTGCTGGTTCATATTTTTGTCAAAACATTCATGAAAACACAAGAAACAAAGGTTCAATAATCTTAGAGGCCGGGAAGTCTAGCCATCTTGCATCACACAGAGGATTCTGGCAGATCTTAATGAAACATTGGGGCACTTTATACATTTATTCATGTATTTCTTTGTCAGCCAAAATGACAGTGTTGTTGTTTGCAGGGAACTCCTAACAGGTCCAATGATCAGAATCAAATGACTGCTGCTGTGATTTGTTAAGGGTTATTGAGAAGATGCGAGGCACAGGAAACTGTCTGAAAGGTGTGTCTGCTCAGACAGAAGGTGTGAGGGATCTGAGGAACGCTGCTGAGCCTGTGCTGGGCTCCCAGGCAGAACATGTAGTTTTGCGTATGTTCTTCAGCTATTGTTAACTTGTTGATTATTCACATCTAGTACTTCTTCATTAATCATTTCAAGTAGTTTTCTTCTCCTTTATTATATGTTTCTCTGTGGCATTGTGGAGATTCATTTTATTTTCAGTTTGTTTGATCTTGTCTCTAATTGAAATTTCATTGGTACTTCCAGAGTTCTTAATAGAGTTCTTCTTGGAGTTCTTATATATACCCAGTCTCTTTTAGACCACTTAAATAAATACACGTGCAGAAGTCTACACAGTGCTTTTAAGCTCTCATGCACTGTATTTAGATCAAGAAGGCACAGTGTTTCAACATCATACACAGTAGGGTTCTAATTTCAAAACTGTGAAGTAAATACAAGTATGGAATGCAGGCAATTCTTACAGTCCCTGCTCCCTGTCACCCATCGGTGCTAACACCTGTCAACTGACAGGTGTGTTTGTTGATCACTGGATATGGGCACAGTCATTGCTGGAAGCAGCCACAGAAAAATCACACTTAGCTGAACTTTTAGACAACCTAGCTGTGGGCCAGTTTAGGCCATTACAGGAAGGAGTCGCCCCTGAACTCAGGGAGCTGCTTTCTAAGACACTGGTCTGGGAAATCAACTCAGGATTGGGCCTGCAGCCCTAGTGCCTCCCTAGCAGCACAATGTGTATGAGACACTGACATCCCCTCTCTGAATTGACAGTGAAGTATGGTGACAGTGAAGTATGGGTACAAAGTTTAGCTCTAATACAGCTGACCTTCCATACCTACATCTGTGGATCCAAACAAGTGTGGATTGAAACTGTTTAGGGAAAAAGAATTGTACCCATATTGAATATATACTATTATTATTTCCTAAACAATGCAGTATAACAGTTATTCACACAGCATTTACACAGTAGTAGGCATTATAAGTAACCTAGCGAGGATTTAAAGGGCATGAAAGGACGAGCACAAATGGTACACGATTCTGTGCAAGGGACTTGAGCAGCTGCAGATTTTGGTATCTGTGGGTGTGGGGGATCTGGAACCAGTTCTCCACAGATACCAAGGGACAGCTGTAATTCATTTAAAAAAATAGTCAAAATGTGGGAACAACTCATCTCTAACACCAGAGCGACTGCTGAAATACTGTGAATATATTAAGGGTGATCCTACAAAAATATTTAATGCCATAAAACACGAAGACAGCAAATATAGCATAATATTTGCAGGAGGATTACAATTGTAAAAAATAGGTAAAAAGACTACAAGGTTATTTCTAAAATGTGAATACTAGTGAGATTTTGAGTGCTTTTAATTTTTTCCTTTGTATTTTTCCATATTTTTAAAATTTACTAACAATAAAGCCTACCTTAGTAGTTTAAAAATATATATACAAAGTTCCCTAATTTATTACTATGTCATTTTTCTGAACATGTGTAATTGTCACACACTGTGGCATCTCCGATGGGTTTTCATAGGTAATGACTTACTCCAAAGCAGACAGGGCCTGTTTAAGCACACAGACATTCTCATCATGCGTAACCCCGTGCCCTGGTGTGGATACTCTGAAAGCAGGGCACAGGGCGCTGGACTTCTGAACTCTCAGCCCGCTGACACTGGATCGTACGTGCTCCTGCCCTTTCCTGAGCACTGGAAGCCAAGGCCTAGCTGCATTGGAGGGAATTTCAGGCTCTTTCCTCTGCACATTTTTTCTTTCCAGTTGGTGTGGTTTCCTGGGACACATGATCCAAGGAGCTGGGGTGAGGGGTGGGCGGCATCAGGAAGTACTCAGAGGGGCCCTACCCTTCTAACATGATTCCTTGACCTACTCTCAAAACCTTCAATGCCATCACTTTGACACTCACCTTCTCATTTCTTGGGTCCTGCATGTATTTCTATTAAATCAGTTTGTCTCCTGAAAATGTGTTTTAGGACTTTCTCCTTGAATCCTACTATGATGACTTTCGATTCTGCTTTTACGTTCATTATGTGCCAAGCATGCTCTGTAAGTCATTTCCTTGAATTTTTACAGCAACCCTGAGAGATAGGTATTATCCTCCCCATTTCACAGATTTAGACTTTATGGAGTAACTTGCCCAAAAGTAGGAAGTAGGAAGGAAAAAACCCCCAAAGTTCTTCGGGCTCTTTCAAGCTTTAGCTTGTGTGCTCTGAACCTTTCTCCTGCAAACTATAAATTACTGGCTAATTACAAAGAGGCCATAGTTTATACTATAAGTATGGATTTTTGTCGATTTGTGCATTCATCTGGGTTCTGAATCACTTAATTTATGGCTTCTATAAATTCAAAATGAAAATGATCTGAAATATTTTAACGAAATCCACGCACATCAAATATTCCATGCTATGGCTGTATTCTGGATCCATGATAGTACAAAACTCCCTATGAAAATATGATCACTGGATCTCTCCCCACCAGGAAGACCCTCCCATCTTTCCTTAAGGGCATTCCTATCCATGCCCAATTTTGTCAGTAACTGAAATTCTCAATGTTGCCTTCTGCCCTGGGTATTCCCTGCTCTTCCACACGAGTACAGAAAAACTTAGAAACCCACTTCTGAACTCTTTAAAGCACTGAGTCATCTTGACTTTAGGGAAAATGGGGTGGTGTACTAGTTACTTTTCTCTTATTGCTGAGACAAAACACCCAACACTCAAAGTTAAGGGAGAAAAAGTTTATTTAGCTCAGAGTTTGTAGAGATTTCAGTTCATAATTGGCTGCTCCAAGGCAGGGTGGCACGGCAGAGGGGCATTGCAGAGGAAAAACGGTTCATGGTGGGCAGACAGTGACAAAGCAAAAAGGGACAATCACAGCTCATTTTGTCCCTGATATCTTATCCAGGCTACTTTGGGCAGGTAGCACTCACACATTTAACTCTAGTACCCTTAATCCTAGCATTGCACCACGAATCAATCCCAGCATCACACACTCTAGATTCAGTCACCTCTGAAAAA
>RJWT010004893.1:0-32180 GCA_004365215.1 Cuniculus paca
GAAGAAGAGAGAAAGAGAGAGAGAGAGAAAGAGAGAGAGCGAGAGAGAGAGAGAGAGAGAGAGAAACAGACAGACAGAGAGACACTGAGGGAGAGAAATGAGTTAAGCCCCAGGAGATTATTCAACAAAATGAATATCATGAAGAGCTTTTCCAAGCACCTGTATTATCTGCATTATAGTAGGTGAAGGGATCATTATAAAGTGTGCTGGTAAAGCCACTGTATCCATGTGAACTATCCCAAATTTCTTTTTCACCAATGTGAGACCATGCTAAAAGCCCATCACTCAGCCTGCGAATGACTATCAGGGAACAGAAGATTCTCTGTGATTTGTCCTTTGTATCAGTAGAAGAAAAAAATGCCTAGAATTCTGTGGTCAAATGTGGCTGTAAGTGAACAGATAAGAGCCCAAGTAAATGGAAGCAACTCCTCCCTCCCCAAGGGAAGTTGGTGAGCTGCCCACAAAATTTGCTGATAAAGGCCCATCTGTTAAAACAAAGTAGAGCGGCATTGGCAATCCATTTCAGCCGGAGTGGTTATTTTTTCTTGACATCGTGTTGGCTTTTTTTTTTCTTTCCCCTTTTAAGCCCAGAAAACTATTTGAGAATGAAATATAGATGATGATATTGGCTTTAAGTGAATGTCACACTTTTTGCTTGGAGAGAGAAAATCCTTCAGCCCAGCTTCCCGGGTAAACAGTGTTTTGTGATAAATTGTTACGAGAATCAAGTCATAAGGAAAACTCAGCTTCACAAATGACACACGTAGAAAAACAGCAGATGTCTGATGAAGTAAAGAGCCGACTTATTGCCAAGACCTTGAAAAACAAAATTAATTTCCTTTCATCTTTGATAATAGTGATGTAATGTAGTTAATAGGAAGAGCCTGCCACACTCAAGTAGTTATAAAAGGAGAAATGTTGGCCAGGTCCAGGGTCAGAATCCTTGGTTTTTGTTGTGAGGACTTTCCCTATGTCGGCCACCAGCTGAAGTGAGGAAAAGAAGCAAGGGACTTGTTTGGTGGTGTTTGCAATGGGAGTGAATTTGGACTTTGTTATTATTTTTAAGCAGTTATTTCATAAAGAAGAAAAACAGCGCTTAAATCAGAGTTTTACTTTGACAATGATTTCAAATATTTGGAGTCCTTGAAAGCCATTGTCAGTTAAAATACACACAGTAAGAATAAAAATAGTCATTGATATTTTATAGACCGGTTAAATTTCCAAAGGAGGACAGTGCTTGGATTTTAGGTGAATGAATCATGTGATTTGGTCCTTTCCCATCCAGGTAATGTTTTTAAGCACACTCTAAATCTAAGGAAGATTTATCTAACAACTTCTTGAGCTCATGAGCAATTTCCTAAGTGGGTCTAATTGTCTCCTTTCAGTCCTGGCTAAAAATAACCAATACAGAGCTTATTTTAAGAATATCCCACCAATGCTGGCATCTTGTGTTTTAGAATGCAGAAGCCCCAGTAATCTAGGTTGAAAATCAGCTAACAGAAACAGTCTAACTCCAGTCTTGGTACCAGAATTGGCCCCATCATACCAAACCCTGAATTGGTTTTGTCCGCCATGAACCGCATGACATTTGAAAAACCCTTTGTGAGTGTACTGCCTCTAAGAAAGGGAGCTGTCCTTCTGAGGAGAGCTGATGGCTGGAGGGCCAGTTGGATGGGGTTGATGGAGTCGGCCCTTCTCTCCAGAGCACCCCTCCCCTCCACTACATGCCTGGATCCAGGATTCAAGGTGACCTCCTGTACCCTCAGGCCTCTCTCTCAGCGGCTCCACCAGAAGAGAATTAGCAGACAGGTTTCCTGTCCCTTGTCATCTGGAGACTGCTGCCTCAGTGCCAAGGCCAGAGTTTTGAACTTGGTATTTTGGGACCAGTTATTATCTCTTTTCTCTGGGGGAAGATTGGCCTCCCCTAGAGAAAAGAACTTTGAAGAATAGATAGGTTGTTTCCAAACCCATGCTACATGGTCTTTAAATCTGGGAGTATCGCAAGCTTTATCTGTTTTCTCTGTCCATTTCCTTTTATTTTCTCTTTTAAATCATTTATTTTGGAAACACATTTAAAAAAATCTTTTGTTTACTTATTTTTCTTCTTTTCTATTTACTCCATCTGGTGTAAAGCTTGGGTTATCCAGGAGGGAAACCTGAAAGAATATGTATTGGGCTAAACTCTGTTTTACTGTCATAAGAAGCTGGCTGATTCCATAGTGCTATAGCAAAAACAATGGCAGAGCCACTTACCAAGCACCGTGCCTAAGTGTGTTACTAAGCGCTCCTCACGCTCTCATCAAGCCTTCATGGCAAAATGATGAGTTAGGGGTTGCAAATCCAGAGGTGAGAACTGAGGCTTTGAGAAGTTAATCCCCTTGCCCAAGGTCACACCAACTCCTCTGTGCTGAAGTGAGATTCCAAGGCCCGTGTTCTCAATGACACCCATAGCACCCTCTGCTGTTCTCCAACACTGTAGTTTCTTTGACCTTTGGTTGTTTTACCCCATGTTCCCTACGATCTAGGAGAGGGGCCAGGGAGGGGCCACGTTCCATGACATGGACGCTTGGTATTCTGAACTGGGCTGACAGAACGCCAGGTGCACACAGGTTCGCCTGGTGCAAAAAGGCTGCTGTTAAATTCTGCTGCTTGGTTGACACATCCTGGAGGCCTGTGTGAGAGCCCTTCTGGAAACATGGGTCAGGCTGTGGAAACTGGTTTCCCCTACTGTGCGGTAAGCTCGCAGGCTGTTGCTGGGTTGATTGAGCCCTGGATGTGCCTTCAGACCCTTCTCCTGGAGCTACTCCAGTTGGGGGATTTTTCACTAAGAAGTTATGCCCCAGGGTTCATGGCAACAGAGTCTGCTAAGTGCAACCGTACATCTTGAACCCTTGATTTCCATTCAAAGTCAAGCAGAAAGGCAGAAGAATTTGAACCTCATCTCATGGAAGGGAAAGGTCAAGGGTCAGTGCATGCAGAGAGGGGGTGGGGCTTTAAAAGGCTGGTGGGCAGGACTCAGAGCTTAACACGCAGAGACATCTGTGATGAGCTCTAGGAAAGAGAGATGCCAAGAGAACCATCTATTTGGTGGACAGATTGAGACAGGAAATTTTAGTATTAGAATCAAAAAAATCGAGCGATGGAAAATAATTCTTTTTTTTTTTGTTTTCTTCTAAAATATGCTGAGTTTATAACTTTGTTTGAATAGCGCTGCTGATGTTTAGCTATAGGAAAAGTAGCAATTGTAAACTTGTATAAATTTTACTCTTAGGAATGTTAGTTTTTCAGCCTTGTAATTTACTTTTGGTAGACGTTCACTACAAAAGGAGTAACTCAGCTTTTATCTTCTAAAATATAAGATGTTTGTCACTCACAGCCACGAGCAGCAGTTTCTGCAGGTAGTGAAACCTCAAATAATTCTTATTGTTGTTCCTTGGAGTGGATGGGAGCCATATTTGAAAACCCAGAAAAACTCACAGAAACTGAACTGTACTCCTGTCTTGCAAATAAACACTTGTCTCGAATGACCATAAAGGGGTTATGTTACCCACATACTTCCAAACCTATTAGGGTATTGGTACAACCAAGAGCTGATTATCTCTGCCATATTGATGTTTTGGTTTCTCAAATCAAAGAGATGGTAAAATGCATGAGCTTTAATGGTAGAGGAGACAGACAAAATTGGGGGCCCAACTTCACTTATTTGTTCTAGCGTTTTGACAATTCACCTGACACTCAATCTGCTCCTCTGTGAAACCAGAATAATTCTCCTAATTCACAGGATTGCTCAGGGAACTAATAAGACAATGTGTTATGTACAGTCCTGGGGAGGGAAGATATTCTCAAGAATCTATTCTTATTCCCTACATGCTGCATATATGTAAGCCTTTAAATATGCAGACATTCTTCGTTTAATGACCTAATCGTTTAATGGCTAATCTGACTTCCCAACTGCCCGTCAGACTCATGACCCGAATTTGCACTTACAACATAGGAACATGAGCTGCAGTGTCATCTTATGGTGGCTTCTTCTGCAGCACCATACTGTGATTTTTGCTGATATGTTGTACAGTATTGTAGTTTTATGTTCTGTTACACATTATAGTACTACCTGCAAATAAAAGCAAAATGAAGTTGAATTTTCCCATGACTGTTTCTTGGTTCTGAATATTGTAGTGTACATACTGTCTACAAGTCCTCATTTAGCTGTTGATTCAATTAATGAACCAGTCACAGGACCAGAACTTGGTCATTAAACAAAGAGTGTCTGTATAGACATTTTGTGTTGGAAACTGAGTTGTCCCTACCCTCTCTCCAAAGTCTGGTAGGTTCTCATGATACCTGAGCACTATGCAGAGTGCCAGGATGTCTGAGGCCATTGACAGTCTTCAAGCTGTCCAAATAACAAGTCAGATGTGTGATAGGCTCTCTAGAGAATCTGTATCTTATTCACTTATCTGATGTTTATTTAGCTCTACCATGTGCTGGGCATTGTCTGGGTGCTGGGTGTTTGAGAGTGCGAAAAAGTAGATGAATTTCTTCCTTCGGGGGACCATAAGGAGAGAGTTAACAATGAATTAGCAATCCTGTGAATTAGGGGAATTATTCTGGTTTCACAGAGGAGCAGATTGAGTGTCAGGTGAATTGTCAAAACAGAGGACTTCTTGATGGTCATAAGTGCTCCAAGGAAAAGTTTCAGGGCCATACGATGGTGAGTAATGAGTGGGGGTAGAGGTGTGACTCAGATGGGGGAGCTCAGGGGTGCTGTGTGTCCAAGCAGGTAATTACTGAGCTGAGACCTGAAAACTGAGAAGGAGATAGAGAAGAATCTTTGAGATAGAGCAAACTGAAAATGCAAATGTCCATAGGTAGGAAGGAGCTTGTGTGTTGGAGAAAGAGAAAGAAGGCTCTTGCCTCTGGAGCAAGGGACAGAGGTGTGACTTATACTGAGGTCTCTGGAGAGGACAAAGACAAGGAGTACAGTAGGGAAAGGGAGCCACTGTGGGACTATCTCCATGACTAGACTCCCAAGGTGGGGTTATCAGTTGCAGGCTGACTCCTTGCCCCTTAGACATTCAACAGAGACAAAGACCAGGCCACACAGGAACTTTAGAATTTTGGTGGTAATTTTACCCCCCAAAACAAAGCAGAACAAAAATCCTCATTTCACCAGTCTTCCTGGTGGGCCCGAGTGAAATGGAGCCACTGGAAAGCTTCTGGAACACATTGTCCTAAAACATGCATATATATGATACAGTAAAGAATCTAGTCTTATATTTCTATTAAAGGTTCAAAAGCAACCATTTCATTTCATATCAATTTTGATAATTTTGAAAAAAGGGAACATGATATAAGAAGCATACTAATTCCCGGAAGCAGATGTGTAAACAGCATTTTAGCCCTACTTTGGGTCATCATTTTCTTACTAGGCCAACAATTAATTTACTTAGTCTATTTTAGATGCATGTACCTTGTATTGGCTAAAGAGTGCACAGTTTGACTGGGAGACATTTTTCCTACGAGGTGGACCAGGGCTACTGATCCCATTTAGGGTTGAGTGCCGAGTTCTGCGTCCTCATGAGTCATGGCAGGTGGGCATCCAGAGGTGGTTTGCCTGAGCGCGGCAGGTGACTACAGGAGAAGGCTGCACAGGTAGTCATCAAACACAGACACAACTGCACTTCACCTTAATGGAACAAAATGGTGCCTGCTCCACCAACTCCCTATGGGTGTGAATCACTATGTTAAGGAGTGTGAGGGGTGAGTGGATAAAGGGTGTCCTCCTGCAGGAGGGCCGACCCCTTAATAATTGATGCCAGGCTTCTTGAAAATGTTGCACTTGAAAACCAAGGAAATTGATGGAAAATGAATTCTTGAAAGTCATAAAGCACAGCAGGTAGGCTCCTGGAGGTACTTCTAGGTCACCTCTGATTTCTTGAGTTAGGTTTTTTTTTCCCTTGACTTAATAGAAATACAAAAAAAGAGGGGAAAAATGTTTAAACAATAGTAAGATAACTGGAAATCAGCAATATATATATATAGAGAGAGTTTTCATAGAGAGGCCTGGGAGGAGATGTTGGAGCAGGGTTGTGCTGTGGCTCTTGATTGAATTAGAAATGGTGGGTAGGCAGGGAAGTTGCAGGTGTATTTGTCTTGGGTTAGCAGTTTGAATGCTGACTCATAAGTCAGAGGTCTTGGTTCAAACCCCAGCATCTCCAACTGCATCCATGTGACCTGGGGAGAGGCCCGTTAGCCTCTTTTGGACCCACTTACCATATCTGTTTGTTGGTACCTATTTCACAGCGCTCTCATGAGGACTGAAAGAAATAGTGGAAAGTTTGTCAAGCATTTCCCTTCTTGCCTAGGAAATATGAGCTCTCAAGAAATGGCTATTGATGTTAAGTTGGGTTGTGGCAAGGGTCAATATCTTTCCTTCAGGCTGAATACAAAGCGGGCACACCTGTCTCCTGTGAATGGGGCTATCACTGTCCATGTGCTACAAGACATTGTTCCTCCCCACCTCCTGTCCTCATTTTGTGGCCAGTGTTGTTGGTCTACTTCGCTTTCTCTGATCTAGATCCTGTATCAGAGTAGTGCAATATGCTCCGGGGATCTTCGTCAAGCATTTCCCGTACTTATTAATGACGAATTCAAACTGATCAAAGAATATGCTTATGCAGCTTATAAAGGAAGCAGCTGCAAGATTTTATTCCTAAAGATGTGAGTGACCCTGACATACAGTTAATAGGGCCCTCAAGATAGCTACATTTGAAATGAGTCTCACAGACCCTTATGTGGTTTGGAACCCTATACATTCTCCTTCAATTTCCTGGGCTAAGGATTTAGGAATCAAAGAGACAGTCCCAGGAGAGTGAGACAGGAGCCAGGTGAGTTGGTTTTTTGAATGAATATTCTCTTGAATTTAAAAACAATGAACATGTCCCAAATTACGGCATCCTAAATTCAGCATTTTTTGTCTTCTGGTCCATACTTCGTGTTTCTTGTTTGTGAAGCACTTTAGGATGCTTTAGAATGAACATCGAGGGAAGTGTATTCATTTTTCTCATACTTCCTACATAGCAAAGTTAATTGTTAAAATTAGATCTATTTTGAAGTTTAATGCCTGTAAAAAGTACCAAACCCTGGTGTTTGTTAGACCATATCTTGTAATTGATTTCCACTGTTTACATAGACAAGCTTAGACTGAAATGCCAGGTATAAGTGTTGACTTTAGTGTAATGACCCTTCATTGTTAAGCTATGGATTAAAAATGTATTTAACTGGCAATCAGAAAAAGGAAGCAGTTTGTGGAAGTGTTGGTCTGTCTATAGTTATCTGTATTAAGTGGGACTCATTGTGGTGCCTCTGCATTCTACTGCCTCAACTACTACTTGAAGGTGGCATAGAATATAATTTAGCCTTGATATCAGTGATAGAAATGATACCTTTCTAAAGAAGAGGTTTATTGTAATAATGCTACTTCTTAAGGGCCTGCATTTCTAGGATTGCGTTCCCTTCTGCTGTGCCATCTTTTAAAATAAATAAATACATCTATCTATCTATCTATCTATCTATCTATCTATCTATCTATGTTGACCAGTCCTGGTTATATTGTTTCTCCCTTCTCTTTGGAGCGTGATGAGCCCTTGAGTTGTGATTTCAGAGCTGGTAATTTTGAAATTAAAGCGAAGAGACTGCATGGAAAGGTGATTTGCATGAATAATATGGGAAGGTGTCCTTAGGTATCTTACAGGCTTACTTTAACCCACTTGACTTAATGCTCCAAAGTAACTGTAATTTAATGGTAATACTGTAGCAAATTATGATGAATAGCTTTGCTTGTATGTTTAAAAAAGTCAAATGTTTACATGCTTAAATCTGGGCATTGGAATTTAAGCAATTGTTGAAATGTATGAATGTCTCCTTAATACACTGATTACAAAGCAAAAAAAAAATTAGATCTATTTGCTTAGGTGGCTTTCCAGTTGTTCTAACAAATTTCACTGGAGTGGAAGGAAAATTGTTTTTGGAAGATCCAGAAAGTCCAACTGTATGACTAGCAGTCTTCTTATGGTTTATATGTTTAAGACAAAGGCCAGAAGGTCTTCTGGGGTGATTTTTGGTTTTTGAATCCAGAATCAAGCTATTTTGAACTCCACGTCAAATCTCCACAGTCCTCAGGAGGAAAGGCACAGCGATGGGCCAAATCAATCCTGATGGAAACTATTGGATCGGTCTGTTTATTCCCTTGTCAAGAGTTTATTGATCGAGGGAGCTCTCCTGTAGCTTGGGCAGCCTTTGATCTGCCAGGGAGAAATTGGGTTTGGGATTTTGGCGGAAGGGAGGGGAGGAGGCTGGGGAAGGATGTGGAATGTAATGGCCCTTGTTATCTGGAGTGGCCACAGACAACTGCTGACCCGGCCAGCAGAGAGCTGCTGCCCGAGAAGAGCGGAGAAGGCGTGCTTTGGCATCCGCAGTAGGAGCAGCACTTAGTTAAAGCCTCTGGAGTGATTTCTTGCTGCTAATAGATTTGTTTCTTTAGAGGCAGATAAGTAAAGGAAACGATGACTTTTAAGTGAATAGTTCCCCTGTGCAGGGCTGGTTAGTGTCAGCTAGTTCAGTGGCAGGAAATACCGATCAGGCTTTTTTTTTTTCTTTTTCTTTTTTTTGTTGCCCAGTGACAAAAGGCTTTGTGGCCTCCCCTCCTCCCCCACCTCAAGCTTCCCACCCTCGATCCTTCTGGCCTACAAAACCCAGGCACAGCCTTCTCTGCTTGCTGGTGGAGGGCCAAGGCTTGTCTGAGAGCCGTTTAAGTAATTGCTCATAATTGCACAGGTTTCCCCGACTGGGCTTTTACCTCTCCACCCCTGAAATTAAAAGGGGCCAAAGATGTGTGACCTTTTTCTAATGGGATGGGTACTGCAACAAAGGAATTCAAGGAGGAGGAGGCCCCAAGTCTTTATCAGGGCTCATCTGTGACAGCTGGGGGCATGGGGGAGAGACAGGATTGTCCTTTTTCAAGTTGGAGGGGACCAGGGGTGGGAGGGCATCCCTCCTCCCCAAACCTCACAGTTCTGTGCTGTGTGGCTTCGAGTTCTCACTTCTCTCTCTTCCTCTGCTCCGGAGGGACATAAATCTTTTGCTTCTAATTCTGAAAAATGAGTTGGGTGCTACTTGCTCAACAGTACCTTCACGGCTGCTCAGGAAATCCATGTTTCCTGGCCTCGGATCATTCGCCTCACTTCTCTGAGGAGTCCCAGGCTGCTCATCCAACACACAGGGACAATGACATAATGCCACTTGTCAGAAGAGTCAGAGATATTATATGCTACACCCAGTTCTTCGTACCAGTTAATCCAATAAGTAGTCATTATTTCCTGAATATAATTTCTTGATGTCATTTCACCACCTCCCTTTTACTTTGTTGAGCTAGAGAGAGACAAATTCTAGGCTTGAGTCTTAGGACCCAGATCAGTTAAAACCCCTAGAATTGGGATGGAATTTCAAATTATCTAACTTTCTGCTTTGCAGATCTAACTCAACATTGTAATCGCCCAGGGAGCTTTTCAAACTTGATGCTGAAGTCCGGTATCTAAAGATGTGGTCCAGGGCAGGATCTGAGTATCAATATTTATACAAGCAAATGTGCAATGTGGGTTGAGAAACACTGACCTTGTCGAACTACTTCATTTTGCAGATGACAAAACGGAAGCAGAGATTTGTTTGCCAATTCCTGTAGTTCTTAACTTACGACCACCCATCCATCTATGTACCTGACTCCAAATATAAGTTGGGCATGGAGTGTGTGTAAGACAGTGCTTGAACACTGGTGATAAAGTTAAGTGGGTTAAATTCCTTGCAGAAGAACCAAAGAATCAGACCGAGAGCTGGCTCCCAACTTACTAGCTGCTGGCTTGTTGCTCTAGGTTGTCCCTTAATGTCAGTAAAAGTCACTCTTGGGGCAGAGAGAAATTGGTCATTTGAGATAGATTTGGACTTCTGGCCCACATGGGTCTTCTTCATGCTGACAATTCTGTGATCGTTATTTTTGAATCCAGACATCCTGGAGTATTCTGCCCCTGAGGCTGTGGGAGCCCCAGGCCGTTTCTCCAGGCTGTCCCCTGCCCTCAGGTTTGCGTCCCATGGCGGGCACAGCCCATGAGCTACAACCAGATTCTAGGCCTGGCAATCCTGCTGACACCAACAAAACAGAGACACTGTGAAAGTTTGGTGCCTTGGTTTATGCTATTACGGTTAATGACTTGTCAGTGTTTCCACTCAAATCCCCTATCTGGGGGATGCGGAAGCCAGTCATAAACGTTCTTTTCGGGTTGGGCCTTGGCACTTGGGGTTTTAGGCGGGGAGCACATGTGTGTGTTGGTGTATGTGTGTTTTTGCAAGGAGATGAGGAAAAAAAGTAAGTTAGCCATTTTTAAGCAAAGGATGGTGAGAAAGGGGGAAAAAGGTGGTAATTGATTACAGATGCTCTTTTGATGCAGCCAGGACCTGAAAACTCTGAGTTGCTCTGTCGTGGACTTGGGGGTATGGAGGGTGGAGATACAATTCTGTGCCTTAATTCTGCACAAGCAATGCTAATTGAAAAGGTAGTAATCCATGCACAAAGGCTAAATATGGCCCAGGAAACTTCCCCAGGAGCAAGACTGACTCAGAACCAAAGCTGTAGGGGTCAGAAAAAGTCAACAAGAGCTTGCAGAGACGAGCGCTTTTCACCCAGGCCTGGCTATTTTGCTCCTTCATCCCCTCTTCCTCCATCCCTGATTTTAGGGTACCGAGGAGGTGCAGTGGTGGCCCCTGAGAACCTGCTGTACATAGTGTGTGACAGCTGACACTGTGATGGTATGAGGTTGATGGATAAAGTTGTCTATTTCCTTCTGCCTAGAGGAAAGCAGAAGACTTCCAGTAGCTTGGGTTTAATGAGACTAGGTCATAACACTGATGGGCAAGGCACCAAGCTGACCTATATTTGTTAGAACTCAGGCATCAAACAATAGGTAATACTCAAAAAATTGTAAACCCCAAAGTATGCATTAAAAAAAACAAACAAACCCAAACTCAGCACACACTGATATTTGTCCCATAGGTTTTCCAGAAAGATGCTGCTGCTTAAAATCTTGTGTTTAAGATTAGAATGACCAATAACAACAGCTGCTGAAGAAAAACAGAGGCTTGTACAGTCAGAGTTAGTTCGATTCGAAGATGTGTCTGTGAACCAGGGTCCGTCGGGGACTGAGGTTCTCTAACAAGAAGCTTCTTCACAGCTGCTGATGAGCACAACGCTGAGATTGCCTGCATATTCACTTCTCCAGACCATGGCCAAGCCAGGCCACAGAGGGCTGTAGATCTGTTTTCCCTTACACCTGTTTAACAAATCTCTCCTGTGGATACCACTGTGGAGATAGACTGTACATATGAGGTAAGATGGAAGACTATGGTACAGGTTTAAATCTAAAAAATGCATTACAATGAAACATACAATGTCATTAATCTTTCTCCAAATACTCTTCCTTACTTCAAACACACTTAGCCCATCGTCCTCGCCACTTTCTGAAGTGATGCTGGAAGTCCTTGTTTTTGTCTTTAGTTGTGCCATTATGGCTGCCTTGATATCGCAATTAAAAAAAGTGTGTTGTTTATGGTCATTTTGACTCTGGCAAACAGCCACAAGTTGCAAGTTCTAGACCAAGTGAGTAAGCTGGATGAGGACCCACTGCGGTGTTTTCATGAGGCTGCCTTTCCATTGCGTGGACATTGGCAGCAGCATTCGCTGTGTTTTTTTGATCACAACTCATAGAGACGCTTGTGAAACAGGACTTCCAGAAGGGCTTCAGAAAGTGGCAAGGATGACGGCATCGTGTCTTTTACTGTATTCAAGTTTCATTCTTTCTTTGAGGCCTTTGTGTAACTCTTCCCTGTGCTTGGATTCTTCTCCCTCTTCTCTTTGCATGGCTGGTTTGTTACTCTCTGTCTAGTCTCAGCTCACGTGTCATTTTTCTAGCGGGGTCCCCTCCTTGTTCCATCACATTCTACTCTAGGGGTCAGCAGCATATGAGCCGTACACCAAATCTGAACGCCCACCTGTTTTTGTACGACCTGAGAGTGAAGAATGGTTTTTATAGTGTTGTATGGCTGAGAAACATCAGAAGAAGAATTCACACATGAACTGCTATGAAATTCAAATTCCAGTGTCTGTAAACGGTTTCACTGAAATGTAGCCACGGTCATTCATTTACGTATTGTCCACAGCCGCCTTCCTGCCGCAGTGGCAGACGTGTGATAGTTGAGGACCACAAAATCGAGAATATTTCCTTCCTGATTCCATGCAGGGAATGTTTGCTGACCTCTGATCTCATCTGTTCTATGACTATCTTTGCTGTGGTCTGCCATTGGCTGTAAATTACCACGTGTTTGTTTGCAAATTTATTTGTCTGTGTGTCCTCACTAGGAGCTCTGGAAGGCAAGATAGAAGGTGGGCAGTTGAAATTTATGTATGGAACGAATGCATGCAGTTCTTGGGTCAAATTATTGATGGCAGAGCTGAAACTGGCACATCCCATTTGTTTGTTCAATAACTGTACCGAGGGCCCGCTGTGTGGCAGGCGCGTGTGCCTTTGGCTTATCGGTTCACTTGCCCTCCTGACGGCTGACCCACAGAGACTATTGCCTTCCCCAGGCCGCTGTGGGATGAGTTCCAACCACACTGGTCACCTTTCCCATTTAGACTCTTCTCATCTGTTGTCGTGGCAGTCTCCTGTCCTGTCCCATCCTTCTCTGATGACAGCAGCCTGGTTGGGCTGCTCAGGGCTCTAAATCTTCGGGCAGGGTGACCCATCTGCCCTCCCTCAGGAAGAGGCAGCTGTCCCACTTTTGTTCACTCAACCTTTGCTCCTGCTTCTGTCCTAGAATCCCCCTCTCCCCGCATTCCCATTCATCCGGGCTCGCCCCGGCGGCCTCCTCCCACTCACACCTGCAAATCTCGTTCACAGGGCATCAGATTCATCACTGCTGGCCTGAAAACCTGGGAGAGGAGGGCAGAGTCCGGTGGCGCACACGCTTCCCCTTCCTCCTCCTCCTTCCTGCCTTCCCCGCAGATGGGTTTTGTGAAGGCAACTCTTCACCTTCCTGGAGTAGGTGCTGAGTCTCCTAAGGATGCTTTCAAAGTGGGAGGATGTAACAGTCTGCTTTTATATATTCATGCATCTCAGTTCGTGGTGATGATAGGAAGACAATTACCACATGTGTTTGTTTGCAAATTTATTTTGCAAGCCCCAAGTTTATTTAGCAATTATTCTACTGAACCAGGTCTTGAAAGAGCTCAGATTTAGACAGAAGAAGTGACCAGTGGATTTCCAGCCTCGATCTGATTTCCTGTTTTAGAAATCATGAGCGTCAGTATTGGGCTGAGGAGTCTGATCACTCTGTCTGTAAGATCTTAATAGGTAAAGCTGGTCTACTTTGATTATTCTAGCCCTTGATAGGTTGTGAAGTTCCGCTTTGGATCCAGCTGGGTTGGAGGATGGCTAAAGTTGGACAGGGTTGGTGGGGGAACTAAGATAAGATGACAAGGGCCAGAATCACTTTCCTGGGTTAGTTACTGGTTAAGAATCAGGGACTCCTCATGTGTCACGTTGATCCGTTGCTTGGTCCTCACTTTAAGTATGAGTCTGTTCTTGTTCCTGCAGAGCCTCCAAGAACACCAGAGTAGAAAGTTCAAATAAAGGGTAATGCCATTTATGTTGGTCACCTGGCAACCCTGCGCGCTGAGCAAAGCTCCGGGCCTATGTGGGTGCTTCATAAACATCATTTAACATTTAATGGAGGGAAGAGACTAGTAAATGTGCTCTTGGTTGGCAAGAGGCTAGGAAATCTGATCTCTTCCTTCTGACATTTTAAGCCTTGCTTTTTTTCCACACACAAAAAACACATACAGACAGGGAGAATGGATGAGACACATATAGGAGGTTCAGGAAAGTAATTCATAAGGAAAAAAAAATAGCTCTTTTTGTTGTTAATTGGGCATGCAAAATACCCACCCCACAGTGGAGAAGTGGGTACATCTGGACACTGATAAACACAAGGCTTGAGAAATACACTGGCTAGTCAGGTTTGGGACAAAATGAGGGCAGTTCTAGCCCCCTTTTCTCCCCACACAGCAGTTGTTCCATAGACTCCCAGGACTCTAAGAAGAGAGAGTCTCTGAGTTACAAGTACATATGTACCACCTGTGGGTGTTGTAAAATCCAGATGTGGATTTACTGGTCCCGGCTGAGCTGGGATCTTGCACTTTCAACTTGGGTCACCTGGGCATTGATGCTGCCCCACAGTCCACACCTTGAATAGCAAGACCTTCAAGAACAAGTCCTTCAGTCTAAGTTGCTTGCATCTCCTTGGCCCGAAGTCTGATTCAGTCTTTATGCCAGAACTTGGGAGCAGGTGATGTTTTTCTTGGGCTGGATGGGTGGAAATGTATGCATGCTGTGAATTGCTTATGATCCTGCTTTCGGGTTCCTCTCTGGCCTGGGAGCCTCCACAACTTACAGTGGGGCCGAGTTACTTTTCTGCCTCTATTGTCATTTCTCCATGATCTGTCTGTTTCAGGGAGGGTCCCTAACTTTAGGCTGACCCTGGAAGCTGCTCACCCCTTGGGAGTCTCTGCCGCCCCCTGGCTGTGAAAGCTGAGGAAATTACTTGGGTGCTTGGGCTCAGGAAAATGGAAAAAGTAAAAACCCTGATGTCATCGTGGTTTTAGGACTCAGTGAATTAACCCACGTAAGGTGCTTCATCTGGTGCCTGGCTCAGAGTAAGCCCTTGGGGAAGGTTGATCAGTGTGGCGCACACACATGGCTCTCTGCCCTTCTCATGGAGTTGATGACACTTAAGAGAAACGTACTTGGTGCTGTGTTTGTATATGTTGGCTTTGAGGAGACATTGACATACACAGTAGGTAGAAGGCTGTGAAGTAAGCAAGCTCAGGAAACAAAGGACAGGGCCAGCCTTGGTCACTTAAGGTAGCCTCGGTTGGCAGGTGTGTTGTGTGACCGCTTGGGGAAGTTGGAGACTGGCAGTCACCCTAGCAGTCTTAGTGAAAACAGAAGACTGTTCCAGACACCCAGCAGCTGTGTCTGCAGCTCTCTTACCCTGTCCCAGCAGTGACACCGATGCTCCCTAGTGTGCTGACTGTGTCTTGCTAGCCTCTGCCACTTTCCCTACCATTCCTCTGGGCACCTGTGCACTCTGGCCTGTTATCCTGCTGTTCTCCTGCCCTTACACCTCTTGGTTGGCTTTTCTGTACCCCTTTCCTGATTCTGTGGTCCTTCTTCTGCCTGCTCCTTCCTAGACCTTGAGCTTACACACTCAGAGAGCCTCTCTCATTGGTTCAGCCAAACCTAGAGTAGGGTATCTCGGTTGAGTCCTTTATGGGTCACTCACCAGCCTGTGGTCCAGTGTGCTGTGACCAGGACTCCACAGTCACAAGGTATAAGTCATGGGATTCCAATCTGTTTCATTAAAGTGCAGCAGGCTGTTTCTTACACATGGACTGTGTGTCATTTAGGGTGCTTTCAGCAGAGAATCAGACTTGAGTAGTTTACCAACTAAAGAGAGAATACTGTAATATATAGTGGTACCTTGGTTCACGAACTTAATTTGTTCCATGATTCTGGGGAAGATGGCTGCAGTCATATTTTGGAGTTTGCAAACAGAAGCAAAATTTTGTTGAATGCTTCTGTTTTGGGAACTGAATTGTGCATGAACAGAAGCATTTGTGAACCGAGGTATAATTGTAATATGAATTCCAGTGCATGGCTCGTGGGTGGGTCACTTCTGCTTACATACTGAAAACTTATTTTTCTCTCCTTTCCTCTCTGAAAGAACCTGAATTGTGTACCCAGATGAAGCTATATGGACAGGGAAGATAATCTAATCTCAGAACCGTGAGAGTAGATTTTGATGAGTTTCTTTCCATTCCTTCTGTCAATGAGTAGTTTAGGAAGAGACATATGACTCAGTTCTGAACAATAAGACACAGAGAAATTTCTGGGGAATGTCTTCTTGCTCTAAAAAAGCAATGTGTTTTAACTTCCAATTCAGCAATCCCACTCCTAAGAAGTTCCCCAAGGAAACGAAAGCATACGTCTACACAAAGACTTACTCGTGAATATTTATAGCAGCTTTATCCATCACAGCTCGAACTGGAAACAGCCCAAATAGCCATTAACTGGTGAACGAATAAACAAATTATGGTATATCTATACAATGAAATAACACTCAGCAATTAAACAAACTACTTATGTATGCGGCAGCATGGATAACTCTCCTGAATTGTGCTTAATGAAAGAAGCCAGGCTACCCTAATGTGATTCCATTTCTGTGTCATTCTTGCAAAGGCAAAATTTCAAGGACAGAAACCAGATTGGTGCTTGCCAGGTGCTGGGGTTGAGGGAAGGGACTGCTTACAGATGGAGATGGAAGGAGATTGACTAGAAGAGGACAGGAAGCAACTATTTGCATTATGAAAATGTTCCTTACCTTGATTGTTACACAACTGTGTACATTTACCAGACCTATCAAACTGTACATTTAAAAATGGTGAGTTTTACTGTATCCACATTACCTATTTATAAACTTGAGTTTTAAAAATTTTTAAAAAGTCGTGTGAGAGGAAGCAGGTCCCTTTCTGTTGTTGGACAAGGCCTTCAGCATCTGAAATATCTTGCATCTGATCTTGCAGTAACATCTTGGGACCATGAGGAAGGTCACACCTCATGTTGAACTTGGTGGAGTGAAAAAAATGAATCTCTGAATTATCTAGTTCTAGGGTCACCCTATTGAGAGCTGTCTGCGGTGACGTCTTCCCTCAGAAAGCCGGACTCTAGATGTGCAGGAAACTCACAGCAGCACAATCTACTTCCCTTACTCCTCTGAAATATGTAATTGTCTGGAAACCCAAAGGGTTTGCACACAGATGTCTCAATATCTTCAGAGTAAGCTGGCGTTTGGTGTTGCATGTGGGCCTCCAGTTTGTCTTCTGATGGAGAGGGTTTCAGGCGGAGGACTGAGTGGAGAGGACTGTGAGTTAACATGTGCTAAAGAGGAAGGTCAGAGCTTTTGGAGAAGGGGATCCCGGGTGACACTGTGGACGTATTCAGACTCAGTTAAGAAGGTGAGCTGTGGTATTCTCCGCCCATCCAGTATAATAATTTATAGACACTGTGGTGATTTTATGCTATTTATGTTTTGAATTGAAGGCCAGAGAGAAGCCTCTCTTTTCCTGGCTTCAGAGCCAAGGACATGAGGGCACCAAAGATTTACGGTCATGACTCAAAGCTACAGATAAAAGTGATTCCCACCATGGGATCTGACAGCTAGAATGTTACCTTGTGTGCCTGTGGCTCAAACTTTGGGGTTCTGTGTCTTAGGACTGTAGAGAACCCTACAGACCAAGCCTACAATTTCATCCTTTGGTTCATCGAAGCTCAGAATTCTTCCAGGTGAGTAAAATCTTCTTAACCTTTCTCTTCCCACCCTCTGTCAACTTCATTCCCTCCTTCCCTTTTGGCACTCGGAGGGCCACGTCACCCTGGTTTTCAGGAGGCCTGGTGCACATGGGTGGTGACTCATCTCCTGGGCCTTTCCATGGCTTCTTTCTAAGCACATGGGCCAGTAGTGGGTACCATGCAGGTGAATACTGATCAAGTCTTCAGATCCTGTTAAGCCTCTTTCCTGGGGGCACCCAGATAGTGCGAGTGGCCAGGGTGGGTTGTGTTGCCTGGCTGGACTAGATTTTGTGGTATCTGGATTTTATGCAGTTCTTAGGGTTCTCTTCAAAAATTAGGTACGAATGAGAAATAGAATGGGAAAAGAAGTCACAAGAGCTTTCACATTTATAAGTGCCGACAAACACCAGAAATGGCATACTGCAGACAACTAACAGATTTTTTTTTATTGATTAACTGCCTAACATTCTTCTCTGATACTTTCCCACTTAAATTTCTCCTGCTTAGAATTTTCCATATCTGATGACTGGGAAAAATATTCCACAGACTAACTTTCTGCCCCTTGCATGTAAAGCCTTGCTTCTCCCTGTTATCCGTATGCTTGGGGTGCCAGGTTCAGTAGGACCCATTCAAATCACAGTATGACTTTTGGCATTGTACTGTGGGTGCTGGATTAAGAAGGCAGAAGATCATTTCTGGAAGTAGATCCTACACTAGGATGGCTAGTAATAATAACTTGATATCATGGGAAATAACCATGTGTCACCTACTTATATTCTGCAGAATAGAAATTAAAGTTATTCCTGATTTAAATTCTACTTAGCCAGATTCCCCAAATGCCCATAGCCACTCCAAAGCCACCCAAGTCTAGGGGAAGCCTGAATAGAAATATATAATATGCTAAGGTCAATCACAGTTAAAATATTACTCACTTGGAAGTTTCATAAATTGTGTAACTGTGTATTAGTCACTTTCCTTGTTGCTGAGACACAATACTTGACACCCACAATTTTTTTTATCATTTTAAACAAAACAAAACAAAACAAAACAAAACAGAGTTAAACACAACAAAGCATTTCAGAACAGAACACTGCAAGCAATACAGGTCTTCAAAACATAACAATAGGAGATTAACAATGGCTACCCTAGTGTCTCTTGTTTTCTTTGAAATGGTTGTTCATACGTTCACACACAATAAACTCAAACAAAACAAAATAATATAAAACCAGATAAAACAAAAGAGTGAAAGCATTACAGGCCTTCAAATCAGACAATAAGAAATCAACAATGGCTACCTTGATGTCCTTTGTTTTCTTCAAAAAGCTGTTCATATCTTCTCACATATTGCAATCAAATAGTAGAAAACAGACTTAAACCAATCAAATCAAAGAATAAAAGCATTATTGGACTTCAGAACCTTTTCCTGATATTTATTGGGGATTTCATATCTTATTGAGTCTTTCAGTTTCTTACACTAGGGAGATGATGCGGTGTTTACACATGTGAGTTTGATTTATTTCAC
The DNA here is from genome assembly GCA_004365215.1 of Cuniculus paca. Classification (NCBI taxonomy): domain Eukaryota; kingdom Metazoa; phylum Chordata; class Mammalia; order Rodentia; family Cuniculidae; genus Cuniculus; species Cuniculus paca. Next base: position 19,036 of record RJWT010004893.1, read on the forward strand.
TTATGAGTATGGTCTCTAGTTGCATCCATTTACCTATAAAAGCCTCAATGTGATCCTTCTTTATAGCTGAATAATACTCCATTGTATAAAAGTACCACATCTTTTTTATCCATTCCTCAGTTGATGGGCATTTGGGTTGTTTCCAAGATTTGGCTATTACAAATTGTGCTGCTATAAACATGGGTGCACATATATCACTGTGGTATGATGATTTCTCTTCTTCTGGGAATATGCCCAGAATTTAAAAGAGAGGTTTATTTGGTTCATGGTTTCAGAGGGTCCAGTCCATGGTCAGCTGGCTCCAAGGCAGAAAGGGCATGGTGGAAGGGTGTGGCATAGGAAAGCTACTCAACTCATGGCAGCCAGGAAGCAGGGAGAGAAGGGAGGAATCAGGGAAAAGAATGTATTTCTGTAGGTCATGCTCACAGAAACCCACCTCCAACCAGGCTCTCCTAACAAGCAAACTCAGTCACTGAACCCATCCATAGATGAATCCGCTGATAAATATAGTGCCCCCATGATGTAATGACCCTCCAAACATGGGAGACTTTGGGAACATTTTAGATCTAAATCATAACATGATGTAAACTCTTTACTTGGGCCCCTCTCCTGGTCTGGGAAGATACCTATTCCAGGGAGGGACCTCTGCATTTTTATGAACTTCAGGGTGATCCATTTCTGATTTATTTAAGTACAAAATTATCACATGAACACTACCTACTTGATGATAGTGTTGCCTACACATTAGGGTCTCAAAGATTGTTGAGGGAATGGGAGTGGACCCACTCATAGTAATTTAAGCTTGTTTTATGAAGAAGCATATCATTTATAATTGACAGAAATTTATGTTCTTTCCTATACCTCACCTTCCATTCCCTAGGACATAGGTTGGGAGTTAGGGGTTAGACCACTTAGTTTCTTACAATTCCATCAGTGGATAGTTGGAGAAATTTGGCCACATTTGTTCTTTTATCATAAATATAAATGCAGCCTCGTCAGTCCCAGGAGGAAGGGGGTGGAGTGAAAGGGGCTGAGTGTAATCAGGAGCAAAGGGGCCCTTTGTGCAGTCAAAGCTTAGCTGTATCTGCCCTGAAATCCTGTTCCCCAAGAAACCAAACAGGAATAGTAATGCGGAATGACAGGGTGTTGAACACCATCCACCCCTGGGTGAGATCATCCGTCAGCTGCTGGAAGGGAAGGAGGTGAAACCCGCTTCATTTACTTTGAGGCAGTTCTGACAAACACAGGCCACATGGCTCAGTTAGCAGCAGAAAGCAGTGAAGTGAAACGTGTGGGCACAGAGCTGTGAGGGACCGGGTCCCCACCGATGCCCCTTGTCCCCACCGTATCACAGCTTCCAGAATGCTGGGGCCCAAGCAGCTGTACCTAAACCCTTTCTCATGAACCCTGCCCGAGGTCCTGAGCCCACAAGCGGCTGCCCCGTGACCCCGGATGAAGTTCGAATGGCAGCTTGCGCACAGAGCCCTCTGTTGGCAGGCTGTCCTCCTCTCCAGCCCCATCTGCAGTTTGCCCCTTTGCACTTGGAGCTCTAGTTTTCCACAGGGGCCGCACTGTGTCACTCCTTCGTATCTTACTGCCATTGTTCCAGGGCCAAATGCTTTATCAGCTCCCTTAAAAATGGTATCAGAGTCAGCTTTGACGTCTTCCTCCGCGTGCCTTTGCTGCCTTCCTCCAGAAATTCTTGCGCTCTTCTGTGTCTGTAACTATCTTAGCTGCTCCTACCATGCATTTGCTGTGTCATTTGGGAATGTTCAGTTCTGCTATGGAAGAAAACAAACAATGGATGAAACTCCTCAGATGTGTGAAGCATAGAGAATAAGCAGACTGTTAGACGAATAAGTGAAGTCGAGCGTTGTGGACACAGGCAGACATGGAAGGACCAGGTAGTTAGCTAAGTATTCATGATATATCTAGATGAAGTGCTGATCATCTGTGAGCGGTTGTAATTTGAATACCCATGGGCGCACCCTTGGGCCCATGAGCCTCTGCCCAAGAAGGGAAGATGTTGCCCATGGCTGCTTTCAGCCAAGTGACAGCTGTGCCCCTTGTTTGTGAGATAGGGCACGTACATGGGGTTGACTGTGGTCCCTCTTTTTCCCGCCTCTCTCATAACCACACCATCAGTGGGAGAAGGTAGAACCTAGAAGTTAGGTTGTGTGGTTTTTCTCCCTAATCTTGTTGGATTGTAAATGTGACAACTTACACCATGTATTTTCCCCTTGCTTCTCACTGTGTGTCTGACTTAATGATCCATGTGATTGGAACATATTCACGTGGTCTATGCCCTTCTGTGTTCCACAGCCTAGGGGAGAGCTTGTCAGGTAGTGCACTTGGTGGCTTCCATCGTATCAAGGTAATTTCTCCCCCAACACTGCTCAAGAAGTATCTATTTAATGAGAGATTCCATGATTGAACAGATAGGATTCAGGACGGTCTTTCAGGGTCCCCAGATTCTGTCATACTTGTAGCTACCCTGGGCAAAGGGACCTGTTGTAGCTGCTCTTTGAGCACCTGAGATGATCTCCTTGCAAGACCGGAAGCAGGGTAAGCAAATGAGGGAGAGCAGGGGTTCATGTGAAGAGTGAGGACAGCAGAGTGAGGACTGTAGAGATGGCGTTTCCCCAGAAAGTGGTCGTGATGGGAAGAGGGTGAGAATGATATCTAAGTATTCAGAAGCTAGTGGGGTGAAGCAGGGAGGATACAGAGAAAAGTGAGATTTAGAAATAGGAATGTGAGCGTGATGAGTGGGAGAGGGGATTAGAACAGGTGGAGTCGAGGTGGAGGAGCAGGGCACTGGCTGTGGGGTGTAAGTACTGTGGGGTGGTAGTGAATTCTCAGTTGGTACAAAGTCACAAGCCCTTAGGAAGTTCAGGATTCCTTGTTTGATGAATTTCTGTGTGTAGACAGTCTGCACTTCATTGGTGTTTTGCTTCCGTTTGTGATAGGTTAACTCTGTGATAGTTTAATTCCCCATGTATGCTTCACCCCCGCTTTGAAACCATAGGTGCCCTCTAAATTGTTTGCTATGGATTGTAAATAATACAGAGGCCCTCAGTCTCCTTTTGGAAATCAGCTCCTTGAAGTATAAATAAGAAAATAAATACTCAAACAATTAAATGAAATTTCCTTCTATTGATGGTCTGTGACCATTCTGAAAAATAACATCTGCCCGATCTTGGGCTCCGGGGGATTTTATGAGCATTAATGACATGTCTGAAAAGCGTTTCATTTCCTTGGAAATGAGCTTAACAATGTGCTTTTCTCTCCACAATGATATAACAAGCCACTCATGCTGTGCTACTGATTTATAATAATTGAAACTTCGGTTGCTAAAATTTTTAAATAGTTCAACGGCAGCTTCAAACAAAATCTTTAATATTTTTATATCTCGTACATGTTTTAGGTGATAGGTAGGCAAATGGCCTTTCTATGGCTTTTTAAAAAAGCATTGCATAATATTTATTCTCCCGTCATATTTTAACCAGTCCTTACATCAGTTCATGAGGTCACGGACGTGGCCTGTTTTTCATTTCACAAACATCTGGGTTTATAGTAAATGAATTCATGCAGCCTGATACGGTAACTGCCCTCTTTTTGCTCTCTCTTACGATCGCTTTGGAATTCGATTTGCCTCATGTCCTGTGAGCCATTCTTTCAGGTGGAACAGGTTCCTCAGTTATCCAAGTCTGCAGCTTGTGGAATAATCCACTGTAATGGAACATGCTGTCTAGTATGGGTTTTCTCATTTTCAGATAGCAAATTTCATGTCATCTTTGACAAAGAGCACAACAAAGGCCCCAGACAATGACAGCTGTGACAGTGACAATATCCCAAACAGAAAGTGGCAAGCAAAATAGAATGGAGGAAATGAACTCAGAATTTTTAGTTGCCCTTTCTCCTGCCTTCTTTTTTGTCTAAGTGCACATACTCATCTGAGAAGTTTTGTGCTTAGTGGCAGGCTTTTATCTGCCTCTGAACTCCTTGGTGTTCCTTTGTGAGACCAGGGACTGTATCATTAGTCCCTGTAGCTGTGCCTGGCACATAGTAGACACTTAATAACTGTTTGTTGGATTAATGAATGAAAGATCCATTCACCAGTCAGTGAAATAATAAAAATAGTACATAATAAGAGTTACAATTTGTTGAATGGCCCTGTACAAGGCTTAATAGTGTCTCTTCAAAATCTGTGACCAACCAGAACCTCAGAATATGACCTTCTTTAGAAGTAGGGTCTATGCAGACCTAGTTAGATTGAGATGAAGTCATACAGGACTAGGCATTTTCTAAATCCAGTTTGGCTGGTGTCTGTGTAAAAACAGGAGAGGACACAGGGAGAGACACACAGAGAAGATAGCTTGTGACAATATGGGGAGAGATTGAAGTTATGCAGCTGCAGGCCCATCAGTGCCAGGGATGCTAGCAGCCACCTGAAGCCAGAAGAGAGGCATGGATGGATGGCGTCTTCTCCAGAGAGCCCAACAGTAACCAACTCTGCATACACCTTGATTCTGGAACCTGGCCTCTAGAACTGTAGAAGATAACTTTTGTAGTATTTTGTTATGACTGCCTCAGGAAGCTAATGCAACTCCCTTTGTGACAAGTCCTAGGAAAGCGTGTGTTTGCAGGTATGAAACATGGGCTGAATGAGAAACTAAATGTCTTGCTAGGAGGTACCTGGGCTCAACTCTGGTCTTTGCACCTTCTAGGGCTCCGTAGTTTTTGCCTGCTGCATGGCCAAGACTTTGCAAACTGGTGGGATCTCCTGAATTTAAATTCACCCACTCATACTCTATGACTCTGCAATTTTATACCTAAGCACGTATACTAAACCAAAATACATTCGTGTGTTTGCCAAAAGACATACAAGAAAGTTTATGGGAAAGTTTATTCCAGCTTCAAGCTGGAAGCCACCCACATGGCCACTAGCAATAGAATGAAAAATAAATTGTTGTTTAGCTGTCCAAAGTCAGATTATGCCACCATAAGAAGAAATGAGTCAGTGTAACATATAGTGATATTTCATAAAGTATTACTGAGACACAGAATCCAGCTAGAAAAGAATTGTATTGGATGATTCAATGATATACATTTCAAAAGCAGGCAAAAATAAACCATAGCTTTAGAAGTCAAAATGGAGGTTTATTTCTGAGTGGTAAGTTTTTGTCTTTGTTTCTTAATCTGTTTGTTGGTTACGTAGGGTGTGTTTGTTTCTGAAAAAAGAACTATATTTTTATGATTTGTGTTTCTATGCATAGATAATATTTGGATAAAAGTATTTTAGAAAGTAATATGAAGATAATTGCAAACCCTCTCTGTGATCCTATTCCCTGTCCTTCACTAGAATAATCATTTAGCCGTGCATGAGGAGAGTGCTTCTTGCTGGGATGTACTTTTCAGTCAGTCCATGGTTTCCAAACTGTTCTTTCCTCTGTTCTTTGGCTATTGTTTAGTAGGTGAAGTTGGCCTTTGCACACCCGCATGCTCAGAAGGCAGGAAGGGTCATTTCCTAAGGTGGCGAACTGCAAGGGACACTTTCATCACAGGGCAAAACCCAATCACATGTTTAGTAAACATGAGAGGTCTTCTTCTGGACTTCATTGTGCATGCTAGGCAAAGGCTCTACCATTAGACTACATCCACAGCCCAAGGACACTACTTTAATAAACTATTTTATCATTGTAATTCAGGAAAAAAAATTGTCAGGCGAATAAAATCTCAAAAGTGCAAGACTTATCAATTTCCCCTCGCCGACCAGTTCAGTCCCAATTTCAGCACTGAAAGTCCTGTGTTCTGACCCTCTGCCCTGGTCCTGGGGAAAGGTAGAATGGTTGGTCATCCTGCTCCTACTGGACATGGTAGCCCTGGCTTAGCTCCTTCCCGTTCGGCTTTTGAGATTTGGTCACACAGCTATGAACAGAAACCAATAGAAACAGGAGAGTGAAAGTGGTTTGTGTTGGAGAAAGGACCACAGTAAGGCCACTATCCAGGTCACATCATATTTTTCTACAATAGTGTACTATGTTCATGGATAGTGCCTCTTCTATGGCAAAACTGCCACAGTAACAGTAACAGCAAACATATCTAAGATTAATTGAGCTCTTTTCTTGAGGCAAGTGCTATTTTGACCCTTTTTTCATGGATAATCCTAATTTTTACAACAACCCAAATGAAGTACTGCCATGTTTTAACTTTACAGATGAGGGAACTGAGGTGTAGACATATGAAGTAGCCCAAGATCACACAGTTTGAAAAGATGGAGTGTCTGGAGTGCCTGACTTGGGCATCACAAGATGTGGATTGGATCCCCAGCTATGCATTTACTGCCTGTGTTACCTGGGGCTGTCACTTTTCTGTAACTAAGGCTGACCAAGTCTGTGGATGAAAATGTCCCTACCAAAATTGCAGTTGTATGATTTAAGTAAGTTAGTGTATGCAAAAGTGCTTGGTTTGTAGTAGTTGCTCAGTAAATATTGCTTTCTTTTCCTGTCCTTCTTCCACTTGTCTTTGGTGAAACTTATCACCATCACATAGTGGCATGGTAGAAGTTTTAAAATCACATAAAATCATTATTTAGTCACGGTTATGGTTTGTATATAGATGGCCCCCCCAAGCCTCATGTAGTCATGGAAGCAGCTGAATCTAGCGTTTGTGATTGACTCATTGTCTAGTGCTGGGATTGGGGGTGTGAGTTCTGTACCCACCCAGGGGTGGAGCCAGCGTACAACCTAAGGTCAGAAAAGAGACATGTTTTTCTCTCTTTTGCGTGGTTCGCTCTTGCCGCTTGCAGCCGCCATGAATGACCGCCCCTCAGCCACACCACCCTGCCTTGGAACAGCTGAATATGGACTGAAACTCCCAAAACTGTAAGAAATAAACCTCTCCTTACTTCACTTTGGGCATCAGGTATTTTGTCTCAACAATAAGAGAAAAGTAACCAAGACAGAATTTGGTACCAGGAGTGGGATCATTGCTGTGACTATACCTGACCATGTGATTCAAGAGCCTTTAGGAATGGCTTGTGGGAAGAGTTTGGAAAGGTTTGGAGATGTCACCTGAAAGAGTAGAGCTGGAATGGCTTAGGCTGTTCTGCGTGGGAGATTCTGGTCAGAGCTCAGGAGACCAGGAGGCTGATAGAGAGCCTGCTGGTAAAGACCAGGCTCAGGAGGTTTCTGCTGGGAAGGACTGCATTGGTTGTTGGACTCCACACAATGTGTGTTACAGCTTGGCATAAAGTTTGTTTGCATTCTGCTCATGTCCAGAGATTTTGCCTGAGACTGAGATTAAGGGCAGTAGCCTGATTAATCTGGCAAAAGAAATTTCAAGGCAGTCAAATGTTGAGGTGGAGGCATGGCTATTGTTGGTGGCTTTTAGCCAGATTTATGTTGGAAATCAAGAGCAAAGAGACCAGCATGGTAATTTAAAAAGTTGTGAGTTTGATAGGAAAGCTGTGGACTGTAAAGACAGAGCTGAAACCTCCATTACTGAGAAGGAGCAGAAAAATAGAAAAGATGGCCTGAAGGCAGTACAAAAAGCAACAAGTCTCAAACCTTTGCAGCTTCCAAACTGCAATAGTGAAAGACTTTGCTTTGAGGAGAAAACCTCAGAGCACCACGTTCCAGAATGGCGGCAGAGGCCCCAGGAGGTTCCAGAATGGAGGCAACATAGAGACTCTGTTCCTCAGAATCAGGTTCAGAGTGCCCAGTGATCCAGGCGCTCAAACCCTACAGCCAAGAGAGAGGAAAGTCTGGCTGCTGCTCCAGGTAGCTGCAGACCTCGGCATCATCCACATGGTGCTGGTTTTGGGCATACGCAGAATGCACAAGCTCTGAGGTTAAGAAGGCTTCTACCCCAATTTCAGAGTGCCCGAGAGGCCAGACAGTGTGCCCCTGACAGGGCAATATGTAAAGTTGTGAATGTAAAGTCAAAGGTGCAATGGAGACCCCAGAAGTTTGGAAAAGCCAGGAACATGGATCATCCAAGAAAACCTACAATGAGGGAGCAAAGCCAGCCCAAGAAGGAAGCTATGGAAACTAACACCCCTAAAAGTGCTGTGGGGGTTGAGCCACACAAGCCCTTTGGAGCTCACAATTTGCCATAGATTGCTTCAGATGCTGGACATACAGCTACAGGACTTAACATTTGCCCTGCTGGATTTTGGACTTGCTTTGGTTCCAATGCTTTGTAGTCCCCTGTTTGTAACTCTTGGAATGGTAATGTCTGCCTTGTGCCATTGCATGTTGAAGTGTTTAACTTTGTTTTCAAAGGGGCTTACAGCTAAGAGTTTGCCTTAGATCTCAGAGGAGACTTGAGACTTAGACTTTTCCACAAGGCTAAAACTGTTAGGACTTTGGCAACTCTTGGATTGACTAAATGTCTTTTGTATAAGGGATATACATGAGTCTTTGGGGGTCCAGGGGTGGAATGTTACGGTTTGTATATAGATGGCCTCCCCAAGCCTCATGTAGTCATGGAAGCAGCTGAATCTAGCGTTTGTGATTGACTCATTGTCTAGTGCTGGGATTGGGGGTGTGAGTTCTGTACCCGCCCAGGGGTGGAGCCAGCATACAACCTAAGGTCAGAAAGGAGACATGTTTTTCTCTCTTTTGCACGGTTCGCTCTTGCTGCTTGCAGCCGCCATGAATGGCATCCCCTCAGCCACACCACCCTGCGTTGGAACAGCTGAATATGGACTGAAACCCCCAAAACTGTAAGAAATAAACCTCTTCTTACTTCACTTTGGGTGTCAAGTATTTTGTCTCAACAATGAGAGTAAAGTAACCAAGACAGTCACTTTTCAATTGCACATTTCAGGGAAGATAATTAATCTCTGAGAGCCTTGGCTTCCTTACCTGAGAAATGGGAATAATAAGTTCTTGTTTTAAAATAGATAATAAAGGCAGACAGAGCAGGTGCTTTTGGTACCATTTGTCGCCCCTCTTCAGCCCATCTCTCACATCTACTCTTCAAGTAGCACCTGTGTCTCTGCTTCTTAGCTTCTGGTTTATTACAGTATAAGTGGGGTACATGGGGATGCAAATGGAGTCTTACATTAAGTAATCATGTGGTATGATTTAGGAAGAACAACTTATCAGAGTCTGAACAAAAATTAAGAAACAATACAGATTAGAAAGAGAGGGAATACAATGAGTTTGCCATGATTTACATCTCCCGGATTAATGTGAGAGATTATATTTTTCAATCTAAGTAGGAGAAGAATGTAATGTATTAACCTGCTAACGTTCACCAGCCATTTGTCTCTATCTCCTAAGCTTTGTTTCTTAGTAAATCATGGAAATCTATTGCAAAGATTTAAGCATAAACCTCGAAGGATGTGGTTTAAAATCATCCCTGTCACTCAACCCTAGAGTAGAACACTGTTGTGTGGGGTCCTAATGGTGCTCGAATTTTATCACTGTCAATCAGATCATTTAAATGTGCAAGGTGTTAAGCATGACACAAAGATGAAAAGAACAGTTTGTGCCTCTGAACAGCTAGAGCTTAACTGAAGAAAAGCACAGAAATACTTTTATTGAGCATTTAGGCAAAAAGCACATTATATGCTCTGTCTCATTAACCCCCCAAACCTTTCATAGATCCTGGGTTCCTCCTTACATAGACACAAAGAATTCAAGGTGGTTTACAACTTTACTTAAACCTTAAGATAGATCACAAAAAAATTTCAAAGTATAAACTGTATGGCCAAAAGAACCAGGGAATAGAAAATATAGACCATTTGGGATAAAATAGCACACAGGAATGTCTCACAGATGGCTGTGTGCAACTGCTAGAGGGGGACCGCATGTTTGACTTTGAATTTCCTAAAGACCAAAGTGAAAAGAAAAAACAGCCATGGTTTGTTTTGCTACTATTCTCAAGCTAAAATTGAATCAGCTGCGAGAAGCACAGTTTTTCTGTGGAGACTGAAAAGCAGATTCTTCTTCAAATAATTCTCTATAAATATGATTTCTTTTTATGATATTGGGGTTCAAACCCAGGGATGCTCTACTACTGAGATGCTCTACATTTCCAGACCTCTTTGTTTTTTATTTTGAGACAGTCTTTCTAAATTGCCCAGGCTGGCCTGAAGCTTTCAATCCTCTTGCCTCAGCCTCCTTAGTGGTGGGGATTATAGGTGTGTGCCACTGCACCAAGAGAAACATTATTTCCACTAATATGTTAACTTCAGTTTATTAGAATTGAGATTCTCAAATTGCATTTGGTGAAGGCGTTTTACATCTTTCATTGATAACAATGAAAAAACTCTATTCTCTTTGTTTTCTTCCTTGCCATTTAGTTGTGGAAAAAATGAAAATCATTTGTCTTGGAGAATTTCCCACATTGAGGATTTGGTGGGTTGTATGTTAGAGATGTCTGTGAATTTTGAATAATAATTTTTTTTCATGGTAAGAAATTTTAGTCCCATTTTAAACTTATCTGGCTTTTTGTTTTCATTTAGATGGTCTCTTCCTCTTTATGTATAGCTGTGAATCCTTCTTTATTTTGTTTAAAACATACCCACTCTATTGGTATCTGATAATGTCATTAGCTGAAATCTTCACGGGTCTGGTTCTATCATTTGTTGTTTCTGATGATTCTCATTCATAGATGCTTGTCTCCTGGCAGATTTTGGTTGTTTTGACTGTGAGTTCCTGTGGGTTCATAGTTGTTGGAATTACATTTGGGAGGCTTTTATGAGACTGAGAGTGAAGGTTTGTTTCTCTGGGTCGATTTCCAGTTGTCTTCAGCAATAATCTGGGGGCATGGGGGTTTGGGTCCACTCTAAGTGACATTCCCTTGGAGGTTTTTGGGGCCACACAGCTCGCATCATTTCCATCCACAGCACCCTATGTGTGGCCAGTTTTTTCCTTTTTTTTTCCTTTTTATATTTCTTCCAGAGGTGAGGTTTCCTCTGTGCTTGCCATTGCTGGACAGGTTCCCTGTAGTCTACAATTTTCCTGAAAGAATAGCTGCTTGTGAATCCTGGCCATGTGTGGGTGGATCTCTACCTCAGTATCCTGGCCTCAGAGGCTGAAGTACACCCTTTCTTTTCTGGCTGTGGCCTCAGCTGGTTTGGGGCCAGCCCTCTTATTTCTGGAACTGCTTAATAAGCTCATGTACTTATACATCATGGACACATTATAATTACGTAGCCCAGTCTATTACTATACATGACTATTATTTGTTATATATATAAAATAATATTATAGACATTGTAATATTATATATGTGTTTTACAGTATTCTCTGTAGCAGGAGGATTTCAGGATCTCTACCATTTTGCAAAAACTAGAAGTCCTCAACTATCTGAGTCTTCATTTAGTCAGATTCAGATCCAGAAAGTCTCTATCAGACCTGAACCCAGGGAATCTTTTAGGACAGCCTGTACCCCTCTATTTTGGGGTCCTTTGCATTCCTCTATGCTGGTGCAGAATATGTTGCTGAGCTTCCTGTTTTTCTGGCTGGAACTTATTCCTCGCTACTACCCTGGATATCATCTCTCTCCTAGCAAGCTCTACCTGCAAATGGGTGGCCTACTATGAATAAGCAGATCTTCAGTTGCTTCCCTGACTTGCAAGTTACTCTCTGGAGTCTCAGCTATGTTATACATTTAGTCTCCTTGGGCCTGTAGGCTCTGGAACTGAAATCTTCTGGGATCTTTAGTTAGCATATCTGGACAGTCTTATTGTCTTCCCAGAGGGCGAGTTCCCACCACTGGATTCATCTCCCCCACCACCTCCCCTACCCTGCACCACCCACTCTCAAATGCTGCAGTGCATTTTGGGTTCCAATCATTGACTGAACCTCAGCCTCCTTTGTTAGCCCTGGGTTGCCAAGGTAACAAAATGCCTGGTGACCATACCTTGAGCAGCAAAAGAAGTGTATTTTTTTTTTGTAAAAAGATAAGTATTAGTACAAAGCACTTCCTGAGCAATCCAACCAGAGAAATCATCTTCCTTGAATTCTGACAGAACTTTATTTGTACTACTCTTAAAGGGCTCATTCACCTTCTCCTTTGTGCAGTAGTTATGTATGTGCTTTGTCTTCCTTGCTAGAAAATCAACTGCTCAAGAGTAGGAGAAGATATTGTGGTCAAAAGACCAGGATTCAAATTCTGACCCTACCATATTCTAGTTGTGTAACTTTGGGCCTCTGTGTCTTTTCCTGAGTGTTAAGCACAATATCCAATTCTTTCTCTAAAAATTGGAGGAAAGGTATCTAGGAACTAGTTTTTTTTTTTTTTAATTTTAGAAAAGTAATATAGCATGTGCAGTAATCAAACACCTTCCCTTTCCTGGTAGTAGATATGAATATTCACAGGAAATGGATCAAAGCAAAGATGGTAATTACACTCCCATTTCATTCAAGACCATTTTTGTCACCAAATGGGTTACTAAATGACTTTCAGTTTTCAGACCTTTTCAACTGTTGTGATTGCAGAAAAAAGATCTCGGGCCTGTATTACCTACCTCACTGAGATGCTCAATGCAGTTGATGGATAACATAAATGGAGTCCCCAGCATTGAGTCCAGCACGTATGTAATAAGCTCACTAAATTTTATATGAAACTCATTTTTAGCTGCTTAGAGAAATGAGTATTTTTTGTATTATTCACATGGAGGCTGGTGATGGAGATTGTTCTGTGAATGAGAAAACCTCCGAGTTTCTTTTCTTTCCTTTTTGTTACCTTTTCTTTCCTTTTATATTTCCTTTCTCCCCCTTTTTTCCCTTCCTTTCTCACTCCTGTCCCTCCTCTCTCTTTTTTCTTTTCTTTGTTTTCTTTTCTCTTTTCATTTCATTTCTTTTCTTTTCGTCTTTCTATTTTCTTTCTCTTTCTTTCTTTCTTTCTTTCTTTCTTTCTTTCTTTCTTTCTTTTTTGAGACAGGGTTTCACTATGGAGTTCAGGCTGGCCTTGAACTCACTATGGAACCCAGGCTGGCCTCAAATTTGCAGTGATCCTCCTGCCTCAGGCTCCTGAGTGCTGGAATTCCAGGCGTGCACCACCATGCCCAGCTCACTCTCTTTATTTTTTCTTCTTCCTTCCTCTTTCTTCCTTTTTCTTTCTTTCTCCCTTCCTTCTTTCTTTCTTAACTTCTCTCCTTCTCCTTTTCCCTCTCCTTCTTTCTC
>RJWT010004894.1:0-32188 GCA_004365215.1 Cuniculus paca
CTTTGCAATGAGATAAACCAATTTGATTTAGCAGAAGTGTTTTGTATGACAGGCTGCTTAGTACATTTGTAAATTTATTAAAATAATTTTTAGTAGAGAAAATATTTGGCCTTTTTGACACTGTAGATCTCCTTGAGTTCTACTTCTGCTCAGAGTTGCATATGACAGCTGTAGCTGGCAGCTACACAGGACCATTAAGTAACCTTGAGTTTAAAAGGCAACCTGCAGAAAGTTAGACAAAAAGTTGTAGTCCTGGGTGTGTGATGAACAATGAGGCTCCCACATTAGTATTTGCAAACTTCCTTCACACAAGAAAAAGACCCCCATGTTCTTTAATCCCTTGTGATTTAGGATTTTTCTATTATTTGTAACAAAACCAATTCCTAACTGATCTATTGGTTACTAAGATTGATTTTAAGACTTTTTTGACTGTCTCTTGTGGAAGAACAAATAAATTATCTTTTTAGAAAATATTTTAGTCTGCTCTAACTATGGAAAAAGAACAGTGGTGATTTGGTGGATGTGCTCTGGAATCTGAGAGACATTAATTCAAATTCTGTCTCCCTGACTTATTTTTGTAGGTAGACTTGAAAAGTTACTGAAATGCTTGAAGCTCTCACTTTGGTTCTTGTCAAATGGAAATAATGATAGTAGTTACTTCCTGAAATTTCCATGGGGGTAATTAAGACAATGTACATTAACTGCTTGGAATAATGCTTTTCCTCAGTTAATTTTTAATAAATGAGATGGGCTGCCATCATGGCGAAGATGAGAGCTGTAATCAGGGTTCTCAAGTAGCTTTAAAATTTCATGGAACATTCCAGGCCCACTGAAATCTCCATGCTTCCAAAAAGTGTGTCCCTGAAGCACACTTGTCTAAGTCACACTGCCTCTCTGTCCTCTTCAATGCCACCTCTGACAAAGCATACTGGGGCAGAAATAGTCAGGTCGATGGGAAGCCAATGAGCCATGATATTCATTACAGCAGGCTTCAGCAAGACAGCAGCATGAAGGAGAGCAGCCATCCAAACATGACAGATTTCTGCTTTAACATGCTCTGGACAACAAGGCGAGGCCATGTGCTGAAATGGGTTTGCTTTCCAAAGTTGGGGGAGCTCCCTGTCCCACTGCATTCACAAAGGTAGAAATACTCTAGGTCTTGAGTCAACCTGGATGTCACCATTAAAAAAGGCAATTTAAATAGCAGAGGGTTCCACCACAGCAGAGTCTACACAACTCAATCATGTTAATGAATGTGTGGGGTGGAATGACCAAGACATGCACCAGGTGCCGTAGGAAAAATATGAATGGACTGGGTGAAGAAAGCCCAAGCATGTGGCAGTAAGCACAACAACAACAAACCTAAACCAAGAAACTCCACACAAAACACATATGGATATACGCAATGAGACAGAGACAGAGAGGGAGAGAGACAGAGACAGAGAATGGCCAAGAGAGATAGGCACTGTTGGTATCTCCAAAGCAAAAAGCAAAAGCAAATCATTATTGAGCAGTCTATTTCCCTACAATCCAAAGGCCAGGTGTGTTCAACTGGCCTCCCTGCCTTCACACATAATTAGATATACAAAGAACCAAATATATCAAAAGATACAGAAAGGAAGACCATCTGGCCTTTCCCAGAAACCACATGAACATTTGGTAAAAGTAAAACCTCAGGGCAAATCACAAGTTCATGGTATTTGATAAAAGCAACAGCCCTCTTTCATCCTTCAGTGAGGATTTATTTCTTTACCTGTTTTTTGTAGGCTGTTGATCTTTTCTTGGGACTTGTATTGAATTCATTTCAATGATCCCTGGCTCGCATGTCCTATAAGTCATACTTGTCCCCCTTATCTAACAATTGGCACCTCATATCTAAGCAAGGGTTCTACTCCATGGAATTCTGGCGAGCTATCACTCTCAGGGAGAAAGGAAAGAGATGAAATGGGAAGAGGCTAAAGGCTGTTTGCCCAGTAATCTGCTGAGTGTTTTGCTATAGCAGGACGCCCTTCCTGAATGAAACTGTTGTACTTGAAGTTCATATCCTTTGTGTTTTGCTTCAGTATTGGTGGTGCCAGGGAAAGAGCAATCATCAAGCACAAAAGGTGGGTCCCCATCCATCACTCCGGAAGGAGTACATGCAGATACTGGAAGATAAGCTAAGAAGTAGATTCCATAAAGACAGGTTGGGGGTTCTTCTGTCTAGAAAACAATCTGTTCAGACCTTTTGGTTTGTTTGCTTGAAAGTCTATCAGTGGAAGAAACAGAAGGGGTAGAAGTTCTGGATCATAGCATGGTCAACAATTTTGCGCTATGATCCACAGTGCCAACTCAATGTGTACTGCAAGGATTCTCTACGGTCCCAAGCAAAGATGTGCAGACAGGAGGCTCAGCCTCCATGCCGTGGAGGACAGTGTAACATGTGTGTACCCTCAAGCTTGCAACACTTCGGTTACCCATTTGACCCTTACTTGTAGGTAGATGAATACTTCCTAGTCCAATTTGCTACAGAAAAAATGGTAGTAAAAAAAATTGTGCAACTTCTAAGCAGCCAACAGTTAGACTGGAACCCAGGAGCTTTAAACTTCATATTCCTTGACCCTGACTGCACATGAGCATCACGTGGATGCCTATGAAGAGCACCAGCACCTTCATTCTCTCCCAGGCCAATTTCATACGCCTCTTTTGGGGTGAGGCTAGAGGATAGGCGTGTTTCAATTGCCCTCCCCACACCGAGATGTTAATTCACAACACAGTCTAGGCTCACAGGTCCACCGAGATAACTGTGGTGCAGCATCACCCCTGGGAGTCATTAGTGACAAATCAAAGCAGGAAAAAAAATGAACAAAAAGATCTTAGACATTTGGAACTTTGCCTCAAGGATAAGCTTCCCTCCTGTTTGCACAGTTTTCCAGTTTGGAAAGCATTTTCACATATCTTATTTAGCTCTCAGGAAATCCATCAAGGTCCCTATTTTAGTGAAGTAACTTAGGTCCAGAGAGGCCAAGGAATCTGTCCCAAGACACATAGTTTCAAATTTGGTCATATTTCAAAACAAGAGTGTTGCAGAGGTCCCATCAGGAACTTTGGACACCTTCCTATGACTGGCTATAAATGTTTTTCCACTTTTTCCTGGATATATGACAACACTGAACTTGCATCCCTGGAGGTAAGGAGAAAACAAAGGGGGAGTAACTAACTGTACCAACAGGATTTTGAAACTACATTGTTCTCTTAGTAGTTCCAAGAGAGAGAATGTCACAGCGCATATCAGAGTGAATTCTGAGAAAAATGAATACAAGGCTTCACTAGTCATGAACATGAATGAGAAAGGAAAACAGCTGGAAGGAAAACCCCTGAAAAAGCCACTAGTCAGAAAGTCCACTCAGTTTCAGTGATAAGAATGGAGAAGTATTCGATGTTCTGTGATTGAAACATAAAATACTGACCAGGAACGTGGTATCAGATGAGGAAAACAAGTGAAGCCTGAGGACATGAACTTGGCCTTAGGATGTGACAACTTCAACGAAAAGAAATCTGGACAATCTTATCTCTTCGCTGGCCTCCTACCCTAGAGATTCTGCTCCTGTAGATGAAACTCTGCTGAATCAACAGCATCCTCAGCTAAGTGTCACCTCAGTACAGCTCGGTAAGTCTCCCACGCAGGCTTGCACAGGGGAGTAAGAAGGGCGAAAGCTAGAAAATTATCTCTGGGTTCAGACTGGGGGTCTAGGAATCCAGTTCTGCTGAACAGAGACTGAGGGCAAGTTCTTAATCTTTTTAAGCCTTAGTATTTCCATCTGTGAAGGGGGTGTATTTATGGTGTATTTAAATCCCTCGCTTGGCTCATGGGTGTGCAACGTATGTCATCACACAACCCTGCACTTAGAAGGGCATGTGCTGAGGCAGAAATGGTCATACAAGCCTGCAGTCTCAGAAATCTGGGAGGCTGCAGCAAGAGAATAGCAAGTTCGAGCCCAGTTTGAGCAACTTAGTGAAACCATTTCTCAAAAGAGACAAGACAAGACGAGACGAGACAAGACAAGACAAGACAAGACTAGGGAGGTAGTTGATTGTGAAGACCCTGGGTTCAATGCCCAGTTCTGAAAAGGTGGCTAGTGCTTGGTTTAACATTCTACTGTCAGTATCTTAGAATTCTTGAAACTTTTCAGGTAAGAGCCCCAGACATTAATATTGCACACAACTGGCCTGCTTATTCCTATCCCATGGAGTTGTTAGAAGGCCTGTAAGAGATAAGATCCATCTAGAAAGCAGATCACACTGTGTGGTAGGTGTTCAGGGAAGAAAGTAAGGTTACTCTTTTCACACTACTAGTGCTTCTGGTGTGATTTTGACCCTTGGTACTAAATCACAGGTAAGTGGGGTAGACAGAGTCAGGTCAGCTAAGTGACCCAGGGTGAGCAATTTTGCTCTTCAGAATAGCTTCACATAATGTTGCGAGACTTTATCAGAATTCTCCTGAGCTGTTTACTTGTTCAGAAGAAGCAGTAGTTTTCTTTCCAGGAGGTGACGCAGGCTCGAAGTATGTATTATTTCCCTCTTTTCTATCTGCCTGGCAGAACAGTCATCAGATCACCAGGTAAATGATCAGAACAATCAAGGAAAAGGTCCCCTGCCATGTTCAGGCTAGCATCACCTCACTTCCCCAAAAAGGCAGTGAGGGAGACAGACTAGGGGGAAAAGACAGTGGGGAGGTGGACAGAGAGAGATTGTCTTGTCCTCTTCGAGTTTGGTTTTTAAAAAACAAGCTCAAAGAGGACAAGACCATCTCTCTAGATGTTTCTGAAATGCACATCTTCTCTGAATGGAAGGACTATTAACCTTATGCACTCAGGAAGAACTACCTATTGAAAAGAGACTGTGTCTGATTTCAAGGCCCACAGTATTCTGGCACTAGAGACCTAGCATGTGGTGTCATGGGTATATAAAGGTAGCAGAAGCGTCACCTGGTGCCAGGGAGAAAGTAAAGCCAAGACTGAGGAAAGAAAGATCCACACCAACAAATAGTGCAACAGCTAACAATTATTGAGCCCTTAATATATGCCAGGCACTGTGCGAAGAATTTTATGCTTATTATTATATCATTACCTCTGACAGCAACCCTTGCAAGGAATTATTATCACCTTCTGTTTTCATATAAGAACCAAAGCTCGGAGACATAATTTGACTTATTGCAAGTCATGCAGCTAGTAAATGTCAGAGCCTGGATTTGACGTCAGTCTGTCTGACCCCCAAACTCACTGCTTTGTTGACCCCAGTAAATGGGGTCCTTGAAGAGGCCCAGGATATTCATCAACCAGCTCCTACATGATAGCAGTCATTGTGATAACTGAGTAAAGCTCCCAGCCCTTCCTTTTTATCAAATATGTTGGCTAATCTTGTAATAAAAGAAAGTTCTAGATTCATGCCAACCATACTTCACTCACATTAAGGAGAGACTAGTAGTTTGAAATTCTAATATATCCTTTCTTTTTCACCCACCAACCAGTTTGAAAGGAATATCCAAGAGGAAAAGGGGGAAAATGAATTTGCTAAAAGAGTTGAAAAATATACTTTCAAATGAGAAACACATGTGTGGTTATTCTTCATCCTTTGTCTCTTCCTCCCACCTAGTTGAAAACAAGTTAACATGATGTAAATGTATACATCCACGCAAAGATAGGAACCATCAGCGTAAGCCCTAGATGGCAGACAGTCCAGCAACTGCCATGGAAAGCTCAAAGTCATGGAAAACTCCATGGCAGCCCAATGCCAGGGCCAAGCAGATTTTTTAAGCAGGAGTACGATGACTCCTGGCAAAGAAGAAGACTGTGCTTGAGCTGTTAGGAAAGAATCAGGCATGAGTGAAATACATGTGCTCCAGGCAGGCATGAGAGCAGGCAAGTGTGTCAGAGAGGGCAGAAGTGCTGGCTTCCTGCCAGTTCCTTGTATCATTACTCTTCCCCCTCCCTTCTGGTACAAATGAGCTGTGGTCTTTCCAAATTGGGTCATCATTTTTGAATTCCCTGCTTTCAGCACAGCACTGTTGGTCTTGCTGACTGGCTTACAGTCTGATTTCTGGAGTGAACACTTCATAGCCACGCAGCTGCGGGGGAGTAGTACACCGGGGCCTGCATGCACGCCCCCTTCCCTGTCCTCCACAATGTTGGGCAATGGCCCTCACATCACAGGTGCTGGAAGCCCACTCTTCCACTTCCTGTTCCCACACACTGAGCAGCAGCAAATATGCCACTTCAGAGGCTGCTGTTCTTCCTGGAAGACCAAAGGAAGGGTATAGCACTGGTCTTCCCAGAGACCCTCTCACACTGTGATCTCAGGGTGACAGATTTTGCATAGATTCTGGAGTCCCCAAGAGCAAGTCTGGCCTGCCCATGAGGATGGAGAGCCAGGAGGAAGCTGTCCCCACAGCTTCCTGTCCCCTTCCTTAGGATCCAGGTGAGTTCTCACAGCTGGGTGAGTAGTATCCCCTGCTTTTCTTCTAGCAGTGGTCTCAAATTTACCTCCATCAGGAGCAGGTTTTGAGAACTTTCCCTTGATTTTCTAAAATTGTATCAATAAGTCTCTATATATTAACTTCCACCCTGAGTGCCAGATTCCTAGGCAACTTCCCTGGTTTGTCAGTGAGACAAAATAATTCCTTTCTAACTAGGTAAAAAATGTTCTTATTCTTCACAGTGACTTGCTTAGGCCTGATAGAATCATTGCATGGTGCAGACTCATACTTCAGTATTTGCCTCCAATAAATTCCCTGCTGGGGGAAAAGGAAACTCACTGTGAGCTGAGTTTCTAAGACTTTTAACACTCATGGGCAGACGAGCATCATATTACAGGGAGATCTTCTGAGGCATGAACACAGGTAGAAACCAGCTATCGGGTCAAGGCGGGGCTTGCTTTGACTTTGGTTTGCTTTATTTTATTTAGGTAAACTTTTTCAGGGAACTCAGAGGACTATAAAATTCTTACCTTTTAAAGGAGCCCATTGTTAACAATTTGTTCATCACTGCCCCCTCGACTTCACCAAAAAAGTCTCCAGTCTGTGAGGAAGAAAAGTAGGTATGTGAGGAAGTATGGATGAATAATGAATCCAAACAGCAAAGAAGAAATGAAAACAGATACAGTTAGTGTCCTGGAACCAACAGGAGCCAAAAGTAGATCATTATGGCTACTGTTACATAAAAGGGGTAAAGGTTGTAGTGATCAGCTCCAGGATTGCAGAGCAAACCAGTGAGCAGATGTGAACGTTTCCACAATACACGGGCTGGGGGAGGGTGCACAACACGTGCTGAATGCAGACAGTAAGACATGCATGCACACAAGTGCACACATACACTCGTCACACACGCACACCATTATCCTTGCATGAAGGAGGCATTAATCTGTACATAATCCCTTGTGATTAAAATGCTACTTCATATAGAGAGAATGAGGCTATGAAAGGGCTTCCTAAATAGTAATAACAAAATTTTTTATAATTCCTGAGTGACCTGTTTAGGAAAATACAAGCAGTTTTCTTCCTCAGCCCTGTAAATTTTCTGCAGTTGAGAATCCGTCCTTTCTCAAAATCACTTTCTGAGGAACATTTCCATTTTGTCCGTAGGCTGTTAGTATATTGACCAGGAATAAGTCTGTCTGAACCCTTGGGCAGACAGAATGGCCAATCAGATTTCTAATGGTCTGCCTCTACATCTGGGGCTATCTCCAGGTCATCACAAAGCTGAAGCTCCTGCAAGTCTAACCCTTGCTGCTGGCTGATATTTGCAAATGATGAGCAAAGTTTAAAGTTTGCAATGAAGGATGCACATTGTCCAGACACTGGGACTATTATGATGGAGGGATCCATAGTAAAGTGTTATGCCCTGCAGAGAAATGAAGCTCCTGGCAATAGCTTTTTTCTACCAACACCCTGGAATGAGCCAGAGTAGAGTGGTAGGCAACCTTCATCTTCACTGTGCAGCTCTGAGGATTTATAGCTTCTGCATATGTGGGTAGAGGACATGACAAGAGTCCAAATCAAATATATTCCTTAGGCATGGCATTAACTAAACCCCAATTCCACTTCAACAAACCGAGTGATTTCAAACACACTGCTGAGTTTTCCAGATCAGCAAGACTTCAGTAAAAAGTCAGGAAAGAGAGGAAGAAGGAGGAAGCAACATTTCTCTGACAATATCAAGCACTTCCTTTTTCAATGGAGGGGAACTTAGAAACTTTTGCAAACCATGGGCAAGTGCTGCATCTAGGAGCAAGAAAGACATTTTTATTTTGTGTGAGTAAATATGCCAGTGTCAGTGGAACTGGTTGTTAGATGAAGATGAATTATCCTAATTGGGGTACAGGAAGCCAGACAATGTCAAACAAGCCCAGGCTGAGCAGGCTGGCAGGCTGTCGGGTAATGCTGCAGGCTTATTCCAGGGGGAGACATAGCATGGAGTCTGCAGAGGCTGTGGCTCCATGACAGTGGTGAGTTCCTATTTCAATGGTTTGTTGGCAAGTCTGGGACTCACCACTGGAAGACATCCATTCTGTTCTTTCTGTGCCCTGAGATCAGGCTCCTATCTCAGCCCTGCACAGCAATGGCAGAAGTACAGAACTCCTTCTCCCAAGAGATTAATCTGGGTACTCACTCCAGAGATTCTTGAATATCTCAGTGTCTCCCCCAGCCAAAGGGGCACATTACTCTAGGTCAGTGATGGCAAACCTTTAAGAGTTTTCAATGATAACAAACATCTGACTGTAAGATGTGTGCTGTAGGTTCGCCACCGCTGCCCTAGGTGGATGGATTGTGTTGTTGCTTTGAGGCTGGACTTGTTTCATGGGGTCACTCATCCTAACATCCACCAGCTGCCTAGTAGCCACTGATGTTCAGTGTTTGTAAATGAACAAACCATGAGGCACAGATCCTAAAGAGTCACACCTGAGGTCAATTTATTAAGCATTATTGGACCTATCATACTGTTGAATCCTAAAAAATTTTAAATTATTTAGAAGGGGGTTCACTATAGAATATTAGCATCTGCCAACATTAGGTTTATATACAGTCAACAATCCTCACTTTCCAGAGCCCACACATGTTCAGTGATATGCTGATCATCCCAAAACCAGCTAAGAAAGAGAACTAGTGCCAGAAACGATCTGTTTCTCCTGCTAATATTACTTACAAAACTGTAGTGCTAAACTTTTCTGTATTTCACTTTATTCTAATATGCAAATAGAATTTCTAATTGCAAGAAAAGTTTGACTGCAAAAAATCTGACTGGGAAAACTTGTCTTTCCATTGTAATCCTATTGACTTTACCTCTCCTTTTGATTTCTAAATACAGTGGATGTTTCTGTTCTCCAACTTGGCATGCTTGCTTTTTCTCTCCCTCCAACTTGCACGCTACACATAGCTCAATTAAATGAAGGTGATTTTTGTCTATCTTTGGGCCTTTGTACCTAGATGTGAAGAGCTCAAGTTAATCTTTGGACTTAGATGACTGACTTTTAAACAGTGAAAACCAGAAGGAAAGCCATAAATGATAACCATGAGGACTATGTAGGAATGTTTGTGTGTGTTTGTGTATACATGTGCACATAGGTAAAATATTTAAGGGAGAAAAATCTCCTTAAAGTTGCCCAAATTTTTAAAGGCACCTCCATGATTGAGGGCAAAAATTCTTTTTGCAGCACAGACAACTCTGAGGTAGAGAGTTCTATAAACTGAACATTTTATGAGTAAGAGAACAGACCCTGGTCTCTGCCACCCTCTTAGTGGCCCCCCCACTGGGAGGCAGGAACTCTTTGGGGCCTGCTGAGAAGTAGGCTGTGGTGTTCTTCGAGAGATGGAAATAAGGTTTTATAATCTTCTGCCTCTTATATATAGATCACTGTCTCCAAGTAATCTATGAAAACCCTAATTGTTCTCTTCGACACGAGCACATTCTAAGCTCCTTATTGGGAGTTGGTAGACCTTTTTCACTCACCTGGGTGTAGTCTTCAGACACCAGAATAAATCCATTATTGTCTATGAGGTAACAGTTTACAGTCTGAAAACAAAACCAAACAGTTTTCAGTCCACAGACTGCTTTTACACAAAATGATGTACTTTTAAGCTGAGAGAAATGCAGTTTTCTGGAGGGGACTTGAATTCAGGGAACCGTAAGTGCCTGCTGGCCCTGTAAGTCAGGGCTGTGGCTCAGCAAACCCAAGTGTTGATTCTGCAAAACTAACAAAACAGAACACAAAACAGGCCTTGAATAACCCAGATTGGGGTAAAAAGAATGCATTAAAGTAATGATGAGTTACAGTTTGCCTTGCATTTTTTTTTTCTTTCTTTATAGCATCTACATATTTCCCAGGAACAGTGTTTGGAGGCCAGTGAGCCTATACTTTCGGTGGCTGACGCGCAGGCTGTTTTCAAAGCAAAACGCCAGCACAATGTCATTACTCTAATGATGTATTAATGAAAACACCGTGTCAGCTCCGGGGACCATCAGGGGACCAGGTAATATTTTTTAATTTGTTCATAGACTGAGGCAGGGGGAAGGGGCAGCCTTCTGTGAAAGGGGCCCCTCAGGCCTCCTAAAAGTTTTCAAACTGTGTTTTTAATTGGGAGCTGGACATGGGGGCAGGGCTGTTGGCTTTTGGTAGCTCAGACTTATAAATTGTGGAAAGCAAGGTAAACCCAAACCTCTGCTTCCCCTGCACTCCTTTAATCTCAAGTGAATGATTTGCTACAGGCTAAGTTTTAATTACAGTGCTGTGGAGTTTAAACTTAAGGCTTAATTCTGTCCTTGATGTAACTCAGTTTCTATTTATTGCAGCTTTACCTACCGACTGCAACATTTAATTTGTAACATATCTTTACCCTGAGCTAAATTCCGCCTAGCTGCAGGCCACCACAGGGCTGGTGTTTTCTGGGGTATTGGCCTATGCACCAGGTTACCGTTGGTTGGGCACAAAAAGACAGAAGTGAGTTGGTTGAAAAGATCTGATCTTTATTTCTAGACACTCAGAACTGACAGAAAATTAAAAGCCCTGCTAGAATTTTTATATGAGAGTTGGCTGTGTTGGTACTGGACAGAATCTTGATAAACTTCCTGCATCCTCAGAATCATTAAAGTGATCTCATAGAGCTCATAATGGTAGCCACTGCTTTGTGTAGATTTACATTTAATTTTAATTTAATTAAAATGAAAGATGACTAAAAATTCAGTTGCTAGGCTGTATAAATTGTATTTCAATTTTACACCATCAGGTAAGGGATTATCTTCTTGGGCAGAGGGAAAACTGAGTCCTGGAATATACCCTGTATAGTGGTATACTTTTGTGCATGTTTATCATTGTAGAAATTTATTGTAGACAGCAATGTCTTAGATTATACTAGGATTTCAATTTGAGTTAACCCAGTCTACAGTGGATCCTATTAGAGAAATCCATATCCTCACTGATTTGAATATCTTGATGTTCATTTTGCATATAGAGACACTAAAGCAAAACATGTACACTCTTGAAATGAGTATTATGTATTAAATAAATACAAGTACAGGAGTGACTTCCATTTTCACATATTGATTATCCAATTCCTCATAGCTGCACAGCAAGTCAAATGTCTTCATAGCAATCTCAATTCCTAATTATAAAATGAGTTCTACCCATACATCCCCAACCAATCAGTCATTTTGCTATTAAAGTTACATGTATCTTTGGTCACTATCTCCATGTCTAATATTATAAATATGGGGCAATATAATATAGGCACAAGGTAAATCAATTATGAAAACCAGTTGAAAATCTTTGAGAAAGAGGCAAGATTTCACAAAATCCATAAAAATGATGATGGAGAACAGCTCCAATCACACATGAAGCCACTGGCATGTTAAGATTGATCAGAAATAGTAGATACATAAAAGAAAAAAATCACACATGAAGAAACTAGCATGTTATAATTGATCAGTTGTAGCAGTCCCATAAAGAAAAACAACATTGCCACAGAAAAGACATGAGAAATGCTTCCAAAGAAAATGATTTCAAAAGCAAGACATCAGGAAAAGCTTCTGGGACAACAGATGAGAACTCTAGTAATATTTGACTCTCTTTGTGGTCACTCTGAAAAAATTAGACGTAAAGGATCTACATTGGGCTGTTTTATAATTTTATTAGTGACAAGCCCCAAGCTCCATATATTTGTTTCTTTGTTTGATAATTTGAGTACAGTTGCAACTATAATCTGAACTTGCTAAATAAGCATATTTTCACAATTTCTACTTTATTTAGAATAAAGCTTTAATGAAAGGTTTGATATTAGCTGTAAATATCTGGTTCTTCACTTGACTTCAGTTTTTGGAAAAGGGACTTCTGTGCCCTCCTGTGGATAGCACTGGTGGAAGGGAAGCTGGCCTAGCCATCAAGAGACTTTTAGCATGTGTATCCGTCTCTCCTTCTCTCTTCTGGAGTGGAATAGAGTGAGCTCTGGAATGTGGGTGAAGACTCTTTCAACCCAGAATTTAGAAAAGCAGACTGGAAAAATAGAAGGGAGACAAGACTGGGAGAATCTCAGATAACTGTCACACAAAGCAGTTTTTCATAAAATATGATTGTCATGAAGAAAAGAAGGGAGCAGAAGAGTAGGAGTTAGAAAAAGAGGAGGACGGCAGCTATAGGAGGGCATCACTCACACAAAGGTCACTTTTTCCACCATCAGGTAAGGGATTATCTTCTTGGGCAGAGGGAAAACTGAGTCCTGGAAGTGATACCTGCCCCAAGGTCACACAGCTAAGCAGGTGGTGCCATGTGACAAAGTCCACATTCCTACTACAGGCTGACTCCTTTACCTTTCAAAAGTCAACAGGGTCCTATCTGCTTATGGAAGACTTTCCATGTTTGACAAAAGCAAACTCTTAACCTGCAGATAGCTAAGGACAGATATTGTCTGTCAAATGTTACTATAAGAGACTACAACAAATGGCATAAAAGTCTGCCAGACTATTCAGTGCACTAAATGCCAGAGGTGTTGCACTTAAGGCTGAAAAAAAGAAAAACAACTAAGGTGGCTGGTATTTGGATCATGTTGCTCAAGTACTATTAACCCCGATTTCTAGGTTCCTGGACGCCTGAGAACATCAATTCTTAAGCTGATATGTAAGCCAAGAGACAATCAACATAGCTTCAAGGGAGTTTCTGTATGTAGCCAGGATTTGATAAGGAACAGTCTGTGGAAGAAAATAAAAAGTCCATTACAGTCTAGAGTCTAAAATATACCTTCTGTTGCTGGGACAAAATATATGACAACTAAAACTCAAAAGAGGGGAGGTTTATTTTGGTTCATGGGTTCGGAGGTATCAGTCCCTTGTCAGATAGTTCTAAGGTAGGAACATTATGGCAGAAGACATAGCAGAGCAAAGCCAAGAGGCAGCCAGGAAGCAGAACACATGAAAAATGCCAGAGAATAAGGGGCCGGGAAACAGATATAGTCACTGAAGGCATATGTCCATGACCCACTCCAGAACAACCAGTGTGTTTTACTCATTTCCTGGGTGCCTCTCAAGCCAAGTTAACAGTTAAGAGTAACCATCACAATGATCAGATGATCACCTTGGTCAGATTAGTTTCCTCCCCACCATATGGTGATGGGGAAAAGGAAGGGCTACTAGACCCATGGAGGACACGGAGCCTCACCTGCAACTTCCTGTCAAGGTTCCTGCCTTGTGCCCCAGCATAGTGGGCATGCTCTTGTGGGCACGGTCTGAGGAAGACTATTTGTTTCTTCTACACTGAGCGCCCACTGGCATTTCATTATTGGATCATGCTTCTAGTTAACATTATTTACATTCACTGTCTCTTCATTCTGTTAGGATTCTAGAAACTGGCAGCAGAGAAGAGGGCTTGCCGTACTTAATTGTGTCTAAGTTTGGATCTCAAGGTAATGCTGAATGTAAAAAAGATTTGGTCACCATATTAAGCAAGAAACAAGTATCACCAACATCGGGATTGACACCTTGCTGAGAAAGTCAGATCAAAAGCAGGGCATTGTGTACAGATGTGGGTCGTGGAATCTGAAAGGAATCATTAAGTTTTCACTACAGGCAATACTGTTTTGTCTACCTATAAACACTGAAGCATAAATTTAGTGACCAGATGACTTCCTAAACAGACTTCTTTGTCAACAACCACATGGACTAAACGATTACGAGAAGGGCAGTGGCGTGGAGACACCCACTAGAGTTAGGGAGCAGTATATATGGATCGACAAGGACAGAATTATCCAGCATCCACACTGGTCAAGTGTTTCTCCTGTGTAACTTACAACAAATACTATTCAGTTGTCATCCCTATACTGCCTGCTATAAAAGGAAATAGCTCTAGTTTTCCTTCACTATAGTACCTCCCCCCAAATTCAGCCCAGCATCTTGGAAGATGGCGATCAATTCCCCTGTCATCAGGGTGGTGCTATCAGGCTGAAGAGCTTGGAGAAAGCAGGAGCTTCAACCTCTGGCACATGCTGTTAATGTCTATTTCACAGCCACCTCTGGCAAAACCTTTGGAATGAGGTTGTTCTTAAAATATAGAGACAAAGAGGTCTGGGGGAGAGGGAGGCAATAAGAAGAAAGAAATTAATTAAAAGAAATTTTCTATTAACTGTCTGATGACTCAGTATTGCTCAAAACCCAATTCAGGTTCACAAAGGCAGATACCCAAGGTTAAAGGACAAACTGGGGCCATGGGAATTGAGCGGTGTCAGATGGAAAGAAAAGTACCTGGCCATGAGAAATCCCGGAGCCAATGCTGGTGTTCACCGGAAGGAGATATTACCTTGGGGCTAAGCTCTTAGCCTTAAAATCAGAGACTTTGACATTTACTATGATTGTGACCTTGAGCCGAGTCTTGGAACACTCTGACTCTGTACCTCCTTATGGGAAGGGTGGAGACAGCAACAACTATTCCACGAGATGACGGTGAAGGGCCAGCGGGAGGGTACGTGGTAACTGCTGAGGAGAGCGCCGAGCTCACAGCAAGTCCTCGGAGGCTCACATCCACTCAGCAAGTAGTGGGTCACCTACTAAGCACCATTTTATAAGCATCCTCATGCTACAGTTTTACAGTGTCTCTGAAAAGGAACAACTGCCGTTGGGTCAGGTGACTGAGCTTTGTGGCTTCTTGTTTTGGGGTGCCCTTTGTTTTGACTGGTGAAATGCCTCAAAAGCTCAGTACAGTGCTATGTGTTGTCTTCACTTTGATGGAGGTGGCACTGGGTTATTCCACCGAAGGGCGAGGCCTGAATCTCAGCATCTCGTGCACATGAAAGTGCTACTCCCCATTACATTTTCTCTAGGTTTCCCAATTTCATCCCTAATAATACTAGAATTATTGATTTAGATCTACAATGGTCCCCAAAGCTTCCATGTTTGCAAGGTGACTGCATTATGGGGGTGTTACAGTTGACTTTCTGTGAGGAGTGGGACCTCTTGGGATGAGGTAAGTCACTGGGGCTGTGACCTGGAAGGGCATATCTCCCTTCCCAGCTCTTCTCTTTTCTCTCTCCTTCTTGGCCTCCATTACATGAGAAGCTTCTCCCTCACCATGCCCCTCTGCCATCCCATTTCTTCTATGGAGCCAACCAAATTTGGACTGAAACCTGAGCTAAAATAAGCCTTTTCTCCTGTAAGCAGTGGGCTTCAGGTACTGAGTCTTAGTGATGAAGAAAGTGATCCTTCCTACATATCATTTGATGCACCTTTTCATCATAGGTCAGTTATCATATAAAATATTGTCTTTTTGAAAGAATTTATTACAGAGGGATCATTTTGGAAGGATGTGCATGGTAGGAGGCCCTGTGTCCTTGGTTACCTAGCTATTCAAATGATCCACCATCCTTCTCTCTGGCTGGGCTGGGTAGTTCCTGATATGGACACACCCAGATGCTTGGATATAGTCCTGTTCCTGGTTTGTCATAATTCAAGAAGTCTGTCATGTACTAGAGGAAATGCCTACAAGGGCTCAAAAAAGTCTTAAATATTAGTAGATACTATGAATCTATTTCTTTGGAACAAGAGAGAGCAGAGCCAAATTTATTATGAAGTTTTTGATTCTTTATTCTTCCTCAAAATGTCTCAGTGGGTGACAATCTTCTCATCTTCCACTCTCTGTGCAAAATACTGGTGCTGTCAACAGAAGATAGTGGTTGATGGACAGACAAATGGGCAAAAAGAGTGACTGCATTGAGAAACTAACAGCAGGGCCAGGCAGAGATCAGGGGTGGGCCTTGCCTTGGTCCCTCCTTTCTGTCTTGAATGCCAAATCTGCTTTCATTGACCAGTGATACTCTGTTACCTCAGTACCTTTGCAATGCAGTTTTTTGCCTAGAAAGCTCTTCTTGTGCCTTAGGCACTGCTTTTAATACCACCTTTCTCTCCCTCTTCTGTTAACTGTCCCCTCCCCTGAGAAGTCTTCCCTAAACAGCACACATCAGCTGCTCTACAGCACTGATCACAGGTGATGATCAGACACACTGGTCTCCCTGCTACCCAGTAATCTCCAGAATGGCAGGGACAAGTTCTGACTGCTTCTCACTGAGTCTCCTGTGGTCAGTCAGCCCCATAAGAAGGGCTCAATAAACATGTATGGAAGGAATGAGTGAGTATGTGCCTCATGGCCCCTAACAGAAATCTTTACCCTCGTTCGAAGTCTTCACGCACCCACTTTACACAGTTCAGAATCTGGAGCCATCCAGCCATACTGACTCTACTATCCAGCCCAGGACCAGGACCAGGGAGTGCACTGACGGGGGAGGGAGGTTCTGGAATGGACCTACAGCAAAACGGGCCTGATCAGACTGAGAAGTTGAGCCAGGTCTTCGCTGCAGTGGAGAAGCCAGAAGCACTGGACTTAATGAGCCCCTACAGCTGTGTTTAATGGGGACCTGCTCATTTGAGGGTAGCTGGGGGAGAGGAAGGACGTGGTCTCACAAGCCTAATTAAAAGTTAAGAAAGGAGAATGACACATGGAAAGAGTCTGCTGAAAGAATGGAAATGGCTCTTGGTGGGAAGGGAGGGCTGACTTTTCCATTGAAGATCATTTTAACTGGTTCCCTGGTGGCAAAATACAAGAATCAAAGAAGAAAATGGATGAGAGTTTCAAAGTGAATGCTGGGGACATTTGAGTGTCAGGTTGAGTTCGAATATCAGGGCAAATCCAATGCTTAATTTTTTATAGCATATGAAACTAAATGCAATTCAAATGAAGTGCTCTCAATGGCTGCTGAAAAGAGATCATTAGTAGGGCACTTAATGTGCCCTACTGTTTGTGCCATTGTCCTATGAGGTTTCAGATCCCAGTGGCTTCAGACTCTTTTGGTTTAGAGCTAACATTACTGAATGCTTACTATTTGTCAGAAGTCACGCCATGCATTTTTTTCATATCTTTTCTCATTCATTCTTCACCATTACTGCATGAGAAGGCTATTTCTACACTCATTATATAATTAAGGAAGCTGAGGTCCAGAGGGGTTCAGAAAATTGTGTGAAGTCACATAGCTCATTATTGTCAGAGTCACAGTTGGAGGCTAGTCAGTCTTCCTCCATATTCTGTACCTTTAGCTACAATGCGACCCCACCTTGAAATCAGTCACTGAACAGCACACATGCTGGATATTTCCAATTCTAAAAGAGGATCTACTTCCATTTGTTCTTATACGAGGATCCATGGAGCCAATATGAGTTGTAGGAAGATTACTACCTGTGTTTTTATTCACCAAATTGCTTGAACAAATATTCATCTAACCACTCAAGCAAACAACCAATGAACCAGGCAATTAATCAACAAACTAGCATCCATCCCACCAGCCAGTTAACCAACTAACCATCCTCAGTTCTCTTACTGTAAATTTGGGATTAGTGCCACTGTGCAAGTGCAGACCTTGACACAGGGTCTCAGAACGCTGACTGATTAACATTATTCTTGAATCGTGTTGTTCACTCCAATAAGATGAGAAAAGTTTCAAAGAAAAGGGGATGCTTTTGGCCCACTTGGCTATTGTGAAAAGTTATCCCTGAACTTACTAAAAGGATGTTGGCCATAAAACTTCACAGCGTTCTCTTTCCTAAGGGAAAATTAGTCTTGATCTGACAACCAGAAAAAGCTTGGGCTTCCACCGAAAGCTTGACTGACTGGATTCTTATTTTTTAGATACTATGACTCACACAATGATTTAATTATGATTATGATTTTTCTTTTAAACCGGCATCTAGACCCTTGAGGGACCAAGCATTTTGTGTTTTAACTTCATCTTGGACTGTCTTTTATATTTATGTGCTTGTTTTTCTTTTGCCTACTTATTTAAAAATCTACTTCTAATCTTTATTTCCTACATCGAAATTATGTTTGGTTAGGATTTATTAAACCCTGTGGTAACCAGGAGAACTATAAATATATGATTACTTATAAAGGTTAATTTATATATTGACTAACATTTAGCTAAGTGAAATACCACCATGATTCCGCTTGCTGTCAAGCAGGGGCAGACAATGAACTGGAATGGGTGTTGTACAAAAAGCAAGTCTGATAGACAAACTTGTGCAGTGGCATATTTTTATGCCATTGTTGATGTGTGGGATTCAAGTTCCTCCTTCCGAAAGAGGGAGAAGGAGAAGGAGAGCTTTAGAACGAAAGCACTATGCTAAATGAAATAAGTATGAGTTTCACAGTTTTAAGCTCCAGATTTTTGGTTTACTTATTACATGAAATTAATCAAGCCACTTAATTTCTCTGATCTTCAGTTTTCTCATCTGCAAAATGGGCCATAATTCCTGTCTATTTCAGTGGGTGGTTATAAAAATGGAAAGAAAATAAGGCCTGGGATACGAACTTTGAGAATGTAATGTGAGCTTCAAATGGTAGCCTTGTGTATTGCCACCTATACATAAAATCTAAAAAATCTAATAGTGCCTCCCATGAGATATTTAAAGCATACTTCTGTAGCTCTTACAAATAAATTATTTGATTAGTGATTGGGGGTGGGGAGAAGAAACAAAGCAAACATCTTGGGTTTCTTTTTGGCTACTATCCCAGAGTAATAGGTGAGACCTGGCTCTGTTTATGGTGGTCTCTGTTGTTGAGCACCATCTATCTCCTTCCCTTGGCCAGAAACAACAGCAGGAGACCACCTTACCTCATCGTCACAGCTGATGGAGCACTTGCCGTCCAGAGCAGCACACTGCGTGAAGACCAAGGGGAACTGTTACTGGGACATATGTCTATGTTCTCAACGTACAGTTTCCTAAAGTATCTTAATATACAAAATGATAAAGCAGCCAATCTCCTTATCCATCCATTCACTAACGGACCTCTCGGTTGATTCCATAGTTATGGTGAAAAGTGCTCAATAAACTTAGAAGTACAGGTTTCTCTTTGATATGCTGATATCGTTTCCCTTGGCTAGGTACTCTGACATTTAGAATTGTATCATCAGGAGCAACTTACCAGTTGCCATTTCTGCAGAATCACTGAGCAAATACCACTGAAATCCCTTAGTATAAAGAGCACAGAAGGGCAAGAATGCCTCCAGATTCTCCAACATGGAATAACCCAGAGAAGCCCTTTGGTCAAAGAAGGCACATACATACTTTCACAAA
Source organism: Cuniculus paca (assembly GCA_004365215.1). Lineage (NCBI taxonomy): Eukaryota > Metazoa > Chordata > Mammalia > Rodentia > Cuniculidae > Cuniculus > Cuniculus paca. The sequence continues at coordinate 19,629 of RJWT010004894.1, forward strand.
CCAAGTCATATAAAGGTCTTCTAAATTGCAAAAGAGGCACAAATAAATAACGAAGCATCACAACAAAATTAGGAGAAAAGTCACAGCCCCAATATTAAAAGAAAAACTTCTTTTGAAAGGTCATTACCTTGATCTCTCAAATCAAACTGTTCCTCGAAGCAAATTCCTTGATTTGCCCAGCTTGAGGTGTCTAACATGCTGACAGCCCTCTATTTTGCAGCAAAATGAATGGAAATCTGAGCAGCCAGTAGTTCACATTAAAAATATTCATTGGAAAACTGGCACTTTTAGGCTGTGAGTACTGAAATGTGAACACCTATATAATAACAGCGTTGCCAATGCTTCAAGATGCTGATTATACCTTACCTGTCTGCTGGCAGTCCAGAACTTCCTTTGGAAAAATTCGAGTTTCATCTGAATGCCTACAGCTGGACAAATAGTAAATAAAACAATGCATCAGAGGTCATATTGTACAATTATTCATTATTATCATTGAAAATCATCTATTTTGGCAAGAAATTGGATGTAATCATATCAGAAAAAATGTACAGTGAAGTATAAAGCAAAGACATTTTTTCTTCCAAGTAAGGAATTCTGAGGTTATCTATACTGAAAGATATAAAACAAAGGCAATATAGTGAAAGTGTCACTTTGGAGACATGCTATCATGGCATTTCTAAAATTCATATATTTGCAATAATAGCCCCATCACTCAATACAAGCTGAAATTAGAAATACACAAAACAAAACAAAGTATATTCAAAAGATCGATATTTCTTCAGTTCCCTTTTCAGCTGTAACTGAATGAGCTTGGATATCTACAATATGCATTCTGCATGTGTCTTTTTATATATAACATTTGAAAAGGACTTGTCATGAGTTGATATTTGGAAGGGAGTCATTTTGTTATCTGTGACTTAGATTAACTGGCCCCCTAGTGTCTACATCTCAATGTTTTTCTCTCCCCAGAAACTCTAATGAGATTACACAATTCTTTGTGAAAAGCTTCCTACAGTGATAGTGAGTGCTGGCTCTACTGACAGAAAGGTACTGAAAGGGAAGAGGTTAAGGAAGTGACTTGCTGCTGTGGGAAGTGGAATTTGGGAGAACCGCAGGCCTAGAACATGAGTAAGTTCATCATATTTCTTTCTCTCTGTGAAGCCAAGGCAGCATAACTCAGAAAGTGAAATGGTCAGGGCAGAAAGCTCTTTGGACGATGATTAAACTTTAAAGGAGTTCAGAAGAAGGAGACAAGGCTTGACTCCCAGGGGCTATTTACTGCGGTACAACTTGGCAAACTTTACTTAGTTGCAGGCATCCTCCCCAATTTTTGCCATATCTGCATAACACCAATACTGTTATCTATCTTTCCATGCTTCTTTCTTTTACTTAAACAGCCTATGGCAACTTCAACCTGAATAATATCACCCATAAAAGAAATGCATACTTACAAGGCGAAAAGCTCTCTTGAAACCTCTTAGAACTTTTTATGTCACCATGATAGAAATTTTACTTGGGTCATCATTATTGTGCTGGCTTTAGGAAGGTGGAGATTTATGAAGATCTTAGCCTGTGGTCTTAACACTACCTAAAGCCTTTCTGTTTCCTAAAGATACTGTTGAGGTGAGTGCAGAGGGTAAAGGTTAACCGAGTGTGTATTTGTGGAGGGACTTGCCATCGGTCTTTAGACTTGGGCCTTCAGACTCTAGGATGAGATGAACCAATAAGTGTCCTCTGACCCCTGTGGAATCCATGTCCCTAGCAAGGTGTCAAGTACATAGATGATCCACCAGTAAATGCTTGCTTTCTTATCACTCTTCCCAGGACCATTACAGTGAGGAAGGGCAACCTCCACATGAATTAGACTCTCGCCTCAATAAGACTTCTTTAGGGGTGGTTCTCAACACATCTGGGAAACTGAAGAAGGCCCTGAAGTATGTATCTCTGGTTTTACCAAAGACAGGTAGGGGCCAGCAATAAACTGACTTTAGAGAAGAAGACTTCAAAACTGTACTAACAGCCAATAACTGGTATCTGAAAGAAGGGTGGGAAATGAGTTTCTCTGTCTTCCTTGGTGCCTCTCTTACAGTCCTCCTCTAGATCCCTCCCCAGACAGCCTTCCCCAGACTGTGGTCAGAGTCATTCTACAGCCACCACTCAGAACCCAGGCTAATAGCCATGGCAAGCTGTGAGGCTCTGCAGTATAAAAGAAGGAAGGTTCCATAAAAGAGTCATTTCCCAGTAGTGTTTCCATGCGCTTCCTATTACAACAGTTCAAAGCCACCCCAACCTACGAATCACCTCCTGAGTTCCTCATCAGCCTCCTATGCCTTTTTCTGAGTACTCCTCCCATTTTCCAATAGGGCCCCTATTTTCACCTCCCTAATGAAGCTGGCTGATTCCACCAGGGTGTTTATCCATCTCACATAGTTGGAGGCTGCTATCATCTGCCTCTGTTGGTTCTTTACCTAAGCTCCTCGGGCACTTTAATCTTTCCTCATGAGTCAGTTCCTCCATCTAATTAATCAAGCAGGCTGCATCTCTGATCTCCCTCCAGCAGGCTTCATCCTCTCTCTGGTTCCAACATCCTAACCTAGACACTGCTTCCCACTTTTTCACTGTCTCCCTGTCTGGGACATGAGGTTGTTGCACAAAGGGCTCCCACAGAGTCCTGATTAGAATCTGTCTCCTCAGTTTTGCCCAGGGTGTGTTCCTGGTGGCTGATCGCCACTGTTCCTCAAGCAATAGTGGTCCCTGGCTGCCCATCACTCATCTGGGTTTGTAGCATTTTCACCTAGGAGTTAATATATTTCTCTCGGATTAACCAACTCACAATCTCAATGGTAGGTCAGTTTTACAACTATTCAGTGGCCTTCCCTGTGCTGACCTCTAAGCTAGGTACTAATGTGAGTGAGGCCACACCCCCTCAAAGTCTAGCTGAGGAGAAGCTACATAGCAAAAGCTGTATTACAGATATAAACAAAGAGCTCTAGAGAGGATAGGGGCTCACTTAGCCTAGGAATTAGCAAGAGCTTTAAAGTAAGGCAGGAAGATCCAATTCACAGCAAAGAGAGAACCAAGAGAAGATGGTGATCCAAACAGAGGAAGCCACAGGGGCAAAAGGATGAGCCTTTCTAAAGACCACTGTGTGTTCTGGGACTTAGGAAGAATGAGAATCTTCTCTAAACTGAGGTCAAAAGCAAAAAGGTCCAGGTGTCTAAAGAGTATCCATGTAGGCCAAGGATCTGCCCAAGGGCTAAATCCAGCCTCTTTTTGTAAATAAAGTTTTATTGGAACACAGCCATACGATTTGTTTTCATAGTGTCTGTGACTACAATGACATAACTGAGGAGGTACAATGGGGATGGAATAATAGCCCACAAAGCCTACATCACTTACTGTCTGGCTTTTCACAGGAAAATGGCAGCAACAACAAAACACTGACATCTGCTGCAGGTGCCATTAAAAATCTTTACAGATGAGGCAAGGTCTGATACCTACTTTAGGAAGTCCACTTTGAAAGCCTGCAGAGCAAGCACTGGGCAAAAGACCCAGACAACAGGAGATGTGTTCACCATGGTGCACTGGCTCATTATTTCTTAAACATGAAAATGATTTTAAGTCCAAAAAGCAAACAAAGACATTAAAAAAAAAGAACAACAACAATAAAGAACAGAAAGTCTACTCCAAACACCATTATTTTCCTTCATTTTGTCCACATTTTTCCATTTCAACCTTTATCAGAGAAAACATCTTTACATCAGCAAGTTTTGCTCCTTTCTCCACTCCCCACAACCTAAATGGAACCTGGGGTATTTGTCATGCCCGTCTATTTTGCTCTTTCAACAACATTTCAGTCCATAATGGTATATTCTGCTTCAAGTCACTCTTGCTAATTCAATAAGGAAAACAAGGACAGAAAATGCTTAGTGAAACCCAAGTCCCAGGGAGAGTACAGAAAATAAAAACACCATTCCTGGGGTTTGAAATTTTTTAGACAGTCCAGAAAATCATCAACATATTTTCCCTGGAGTCTGCGGCACTCTTCACTTACATGAGATTATCAACGGTCCACGGCTCCCTGTTAGGAATCTCAATAATAAGGAGTCTCTTTGTATTAAGAGCTTTTCGTGGTACCTTACTCACCCCCCTATGAGATGAGCAGATCCCAATAAAATTATTCTATAGGAGCTTGTCGATCTGCCAGTATAGGGTGACCCTCCCAGCACAGTAACTCTAAGATACTGGGATGTTCTCTGGAAACCAACAAAACACCAAAAGCATTGTTAAGATAATTGCTACCCGAAAAAGTACCTTTCACATGAAATACTAAGGAATCTCAAGCACTGACATATTTTTGGGTTTGAATTATCGAAGTGACTGTTCTTTCAACTCATCTCAATATGCTAAGAATTCCTGGGTATAGATACTCTGTTTAGCAACATAGAGCACAGGCCAGGCTTGGTGGTTGGTGTACTATGCCTATAATTCCAGCACTTGGTAGGCTGAGGCAGGAGAATCGCTGAGAATTCAAGGACAACCTAGGATACACAGTGAGTTCAAAGTTGGGCTGAACTACATAGAGAGACCGTGTCTCAAAAAACAAAAACAAACAAAACAAAACAAAACATTGAGTGCAGAACTTCAGTGGAGTGTCTTCCTTGTAGAATTCCTCTTTCCCCAACCTTCTAACTCCCCATCTACTCCCTTCTTTCCTCCATTCATTCTTCTTGTATTTTTCAGAAATTCAGTATATGCCAGGTTGCAGGCATATTGTAATAAAGACATGAGGGACACAACAGGCAAGGGTTGGAACCTGGGGAAGGAAGTCCCATCACTGAAGAGAGATTCACAGTTTAACATTCTTAGACTGCCAAAGGCACTCACAGGGCATCATCCAAGCACCAAAATATATGGATCATTTGATTTCCGGAATGTCTATAATAAGTTCACTCAAATCTATGGACAGGTAGCTGGATCTCCAATCTGTTGATTCTGCCATGCTCAAATTGGTGGCCATCAGCTACATATGGCTATGTAAATTAAAATAAAATAAAACTCATAATTTAGTTTCTTAATGGCACTAGTCACATTGCAAGAACTCAAAGGGCACATGGAGATAGAGGCTACTACTGCATAGGCCCACTGCCATCTAGAATATTTCCATCATTACAGAGTGATCAGAGAAGAACTGCACACTGGCACTCCTTAAAGAAGCAAAGGTGAAGTTCTCCACACACTATACCCCAAAGGTGAGAGTAATGAGAAAGACTTAGGTATGCAGAGTTTGGATTAAACTGGACTGCCAATGTGAGACAACTTGGATCTGCAAAGGGAAGTTGGTACTGTAATTAGTTTGAGAGAACCCCAAAGAAATCAATGCAATATGCTCAATATGGCTACCACCCCCCAAGATTTATTTATTTTGCTTTACAAAATTTGAGAATACAAATTACATTTCCAGTGCTATTATATTCAAATGCATTCAAGATGAAATCATGCAGGCATCTCATATCATGTTAATAGACATGCATTCAAGTGTAATCCGAAACTCACGAAATAACAATGTTACATGTAAAATTAGAAATAAAATAACTTTTTCATATTGTATTCATTTAGAAAGAATTTTCTATGGGCTTGGCCTAAACTTGCAACATACCCCTAGAAGCACAAATCCGGTTTGTAAAATAGTGCTCACCCCTCCTGGCACACAAGCTCACACAAACACCCCTACTTCCAAACTTGCCCAGTTCATCAATATAAATGCATTCACATACACATGGAGGGCCCATCCAGGAGACAGAAAAACAATCCAGCCACCATCCATGAATTACAACCAGAAATGCTGTGGGAAGATTCACTGCAAACCCTTGCTCTATGACTATTGCTGTGTGCCCTTGGTAACACCACTTTACCTCTCTGTTTCCACAAGTAGAGTCACACTGGCTCTAGCTTCTGAAAATAATTTTTGTGGGACAAGAATAAATAAGAGTAAACAGCATGTACTAGAATATTCTCATGGTTTGGTAGTGTGATAGTATCCATGTAATTACATAATGATTTGCTTCTAGAGCTTTTGCTGATTATTTCATAACCTATACACCTCTGATGCAGAAAATTCATGAACAATAAACCCAAACTGTCCACAGCTCGAAATGTTCTTTAGGGTATAATATCAGTGAGTAAATGCTTTAAAACATTGTGACATCCCATAAGTATACTCCTGAAGTGGTTCTCCCCACTCCTGGAATTGTGATTATTTCTGTACACTTAGGACAAAGCTATATAGATCAGGTTGCAGAATTGAAGAAGACTACTGTCCTCAACCTTGGCACCAACTCTGCATTCTCACTGGCCAGACACTTGGCAGTAAAGCTTTGTAATGGCCTGGTGCACTCTGGCAGCTTGCACACAATGACCATTGTCTTCTGGTGCACAGGTGGAGAGTTACATCTCAGAGCTGGCCTGGCCACAAACAGAATTTTCTAACTCATAGGTGGAAATCTATGGTGGAAGACTGTCGCTTTGTTAGGAAAACAAATCTACAGTAAGTTAATCACAAGTGCAATGTCTCATGGATATCCCCCATGTATTTCCTCTTAGTTTTTCTTTAAACCCAAAACAATTTCTACAGAAAAATACCCATCTAGGTTTTCTCCTCCAGAAAACCATCCCCACAATGGGTGGTGACTATTTTCACATGGCCGGGTTAATAGCTATCACCCAGCCAACCCCTTTGACAGCATCTCTGGATTTTCATTTCTCTGTGCACAATAGCAAAGATAGCTAGCACTGGTAGTAATGAGTCCTGGCACATTTGGATTTCAACTTGCCTTAATAAACAGTCAACCATAAGAGCTGTTAGTCAAGTCATATTTGTTTAAATGTTTTCTTCTGTTTGTTTTCAAAATAGTTAATTGCAAGAAGAACTAAAAATGAATCTGAATGTCACTTCTTTGGAGTATTTCACAATTAACACCGGGTTTGGAATAAGGCCACTGCGCAGGAATGTTGAAGGAAAGAATACTAAACTTCTTTATATCAAATGCAAGCCCATTCCAGGGATCTGCTAATGTCCAGGAGGAGTGACTGACCACATGAATCACAATTTAAAACCGTAATGTGCATTATGACACAGCTCATCTGTTAAATATTTCATGTGAAGATTTTAATGAATTGCATGAAGGAATGTTGGACAAAAAAGACAACTAAAATCCTGGGACTAATTTGGGTGAAACTGAGAACAGAATATCCTCCTGAAGATGAGAGGGAAAGAGAAGCCAGCTGCTCTCCTGTCCCCCTGGGTGTCAGACTGGCGAACCCAAGAGCTTTCTTAGAAGATTATAGGCAGGGGAGAACCAGCACAACAACCTTTAGAAAACTAGATCAAAGTAATATATATTTGTTATAATCTTGGTAAAGCTGGGACATTAATCTCCAAGGTATGGTATTATTTCAGAAATCGGGAGGTGGGGTAGATTCCATTCTCATTGCGGCAGACACACCTCATATTTTAGCCAATGCCGAGTGAAGAAATAGAAGGATAAAAGGGGAGGAGGTATTATCAACATAACCCCTAGCCGATTGCATATTTTACTTCTGAAATATTCCCTGTGGCATGGGGGGGGGTAATCTTTCTTATATGTACTCACTTTTAAATAACAAAGCGCTAGATGATGTATGTCTGTGGTGAGAGGGAGGGAGGAGAGGCAAGGCCACATTATCGCTTGACTGACAACGCGATAGCAGAAGATTTTCTTTGAAGACTCATAGCTGTGGAGGCCTATCTTAATCTGGAACCCTCCCTGGCCACTGTCTGTGCCTGGCTTCTGGGGATGTACATAGGAAGGCCTGATACATTTGCCTGCACATTTCTTTCATGATCACTTTATTTTTATCCTGTCAGAGTTTCTTGGAAACAGTTACCTTTAGTGAAGTCTGGTAAATGACAATTATACCTGTGTTTCCTCTCTTTGGATTTTAATTACTTGACTGGATTATGTTGAGAAGAATTAGCAGGGTTGTGGAATGGAATAATAATTTTCTTTTCACCCCTGAGGTAATCTGGAAGCGTTTCTCTAGACTTCATCTGAAGTAACCTATATTCCCTTAGCTTGCTGAGGTGCTGGAGCTGGCATAGAATAGTTTTTGTTAGATCATTTTATGCTCACAAAACTCTTCAAATAATATTATTTCAATAAAGTTTTCCAGCCAATACATTTTTAGAGTCAATTCCCACCCTTTCAACCTTTCATAATACAATATTTAAGCCTCAGGCTTCATTGTATTTTAATCAAGGCTGCACAAATCAATGTCCATTAAGAAAATTATAAGCTTCCAAATTATAGCTCCCTGGTTAATAATTCCTTATTAGGCCAGCAGTTAATAACATTTACCAAAGATATAACAAAATTGGGTGTCAAATTTCTAAATATTTCAAAACCCATAATAGAATGGCCATGTATATTTTCCAAACACCTCACAATTGGATGTTTGTGACTGTATTTTATACAAAATGGCAGGAAAATATTCTCATAGGTAGACCCTAATGCTGGAGAGAGTCCTCCAAGCCCTTTGATTCTTCGGCTCATGTTATAGGGCACCTTAAAGGAGAAGGACTTGTCCAAGCATACCCAGTTCAATGGTCCTGAGTCCCTGAGTCCATTTCAAAGCTCTCAAAGGCAAATTCCCTCCAGGACGGGGTGCAGACTGGGAACCTCCTATGCTTGGTGTAAAGGGAGCTACAAACTCAGTTCAACTCAGCTGATGCCAACAGGGAACACAATCTGGATACTGCAAGCCATCTGACACTGCAGTAGAGCTAGAGATCTAGACTTAACATACAGACAGGTCATTTTAAAACTTTATAATGTTGCCAGATAAAATATATTTTATTAGCTAAATCTGGCATCCTTAGGCTGGGGGTCACATGGCACATCCCAGAAAATGACCTGGACCTTTTGCACACTTAGCCCTGGGAGACTTGAGTCAGTCTGTGTCTATAGCTTAACTCAAGGCTGGGAACCAAGACCACCTCCATCAACATGACTCTCATGACTTCACTACTTGTTTCAGAAAATTTTTACCCAGGAAGATATGGTAAGTAAAAATATTTCATCAGAAACTTACCCAAAACCAATATTTCTGTACAGCACACTGGTCAAACAACCCCCCCGTAGTAGGATAACATGGCTCAACTGGGAAAACTGCTTACTCATCAAAAACTGTTCCTCTGCCAAGACCCAAGAGAGTTTCACAGCGTCAAGGTCGTCCACTCCAAGCAGATCACTGTGAAAGACTCACTGGTACTCGAGAATCATTTAAATATCTGCCTCATGTCCTCTGTGGGAGACACTATGACCATCAGATGTGCTCCCCTGTGGCCACAGGGAATAAACCGGACTTTGCCTGACCCACAGAATACTCTGATGGGTCTTCTTGTCAACATTTAAAATGGCTTCCCTTCTCCTCATAGCATTATCAGTTGCTGACACTCAAGTATGTTATCAATTACTTATTGTTTCAACCTCATCCAGCTAGAGGCAAGCTGTCCATGGGCAGAGGATGTTTACATCCTGGGAGTCGCCTGTACTGAGGGGGTCTCACTAAGGTGGGCACTTCTGAATGACACCGAGTGGGAAACTGGATGGTCAGACGGGATGCTGACCAGGATGTCCACTACGCTTAGTAAGTTTTCTCTTTCCACCCAGATGGCTTGGACGCTGTCCTGAGAGCTACAGAAATGTTCTCAGCCAGGGAGGGGAAGGAGGGAGATATGAACTTCTCTGTGCTTTAGAAACGCCTGGAGGTGACCAGGTAGGTTCATGTCAGGGGACCTGTGAAGGAGTCAACAGCCTTCATCCAACCAGGGGCAAGATGACACAAGGCTGCAATCTTGTTTCTGACCCCTCCTGACAGGGTGCAGAGAGGAACCCTTGAGTTTTGTCATGGCACATCAGGCTCACCTGCCTTGAAACAGCCCCCTCCTTAACCCACCCAGCACATGCACCAAACCTGCAGCCACTGTCATCTTAGGGTGGTTAAAAAATACTTTTGCTTCCAAGTTAATTCATGAAACATATTTCCCTGCTTATCAGAGATGTCTCCAAACTCCATGACAGATTTGACAATGAAAATTATTTTATAAATCAGACCACAGAAATGATGTCACATACTAATAACAACAGTAGCAGTGATAATAGCAGTTAAGATGACTTATTAAGCCCCCTACTGCATGACAGGTATCTGTTAGAAGCTTCAGCTATTTTGTTGCCAATCCTCACAATACCTTGCAAAGTGAGAATTGAGAACAGCCACACTCAGTATCTGAGAAGATCAAGGATCACAGAAATGAGTTACAGGGTTGAAGGCCTTCTCCTAGGAAGTGGTCTCCACCTTTGATTTAAACTCACACAGCCAAGCCAAGGTTTCCAAAACTGTGAGATCTCCCATAGGCTCGGATTTTTTTGGTTTTCTTCTGTCAGATAAAATGCAGAGCAGAAGTGTATCGCAGGCCAAGTCATCTGTCACTCTCTATCTGAACAATCCAGAATATCTGTGTCAATTATCTAAATATTCCAATTCGATCTGTTTTGTCCAAGTAAGGATGACTGACTGGCTTAGGTGACAGGGCTATTATCTTAAGATTGGTCTGAGAACTACCAATCTACTCAGGAGGTAGAATTAACGAACTCTTCATTAAAGAGGTAGGCCCTATACGATGAGTAAACATTCACAAGGACCTAGTAACCAGAAAGAGAGAAGGTGAAGAGAGTATTTTAGGTCATGTGTTAACATCCCAAGTTGGTAATGCATTTGGAGAGATTGGAAACTTCAAAATCATCTGTGTGCCTGATGCAAAGAAGGAAGTTGACTGGCCTTAGCCTTTATAGAACCAGGACTTCACACGAAAGTTTAAACAAAACTGGTGGTCATTCTGGAGATAGACTGTCACATGCAAAATGCCCTTATTGACCCTCATGGGTCAATAAGACTATCGCTCCCTATCTTTATGCACAATTTCCATTTCATTTACCATGGAAATGTTGACTACACCAGAAAAGAATCAAGGGAGGAGCATGTACTTATGAACTGGGCCTGGTTCCCTCTGGCCATCCAGATACTTCAAAATCAAACACCTGGCTGGCAGATGTCTCCAGCTATAGCAGGTCCTAGTAGAACAGCTGGACACAAGGTGCTTATGAATAGGGAGGGAGGAGAGAAAGCAAAATCATTAACAAGAGGGCAGACAGCACTCCGGAGTAATCAAGCACTTTGTTTTCTCCAACCTCCTGGAATCTTAGGATCTTGGAACATTTGGGAATCAGCCCTGGATGAAGGATACCAGTTTTGTCCCATATTTTAATCAGGAAGATGTTGAGGCTGGAAATGCTATCTTCTGTCATTAAGTGATTGTTCCCAAACACATGCTTGGCAACACCTGAGGCTCTCATCTGGGTCTCTCAACAGTCTGCGCTGGTCAGGTCCACGGAGGGTAGGAGGAGGGGCAGGTGGGCCTTCCTTTCTGATTTACCAGGCCAGTGTGAGTCTGTCTCAGCAGAGCCCACGCCCAAGAGCCTGCCCAACAGTCAGTGGCCTCAGCAGTGAGCAGCAGCCTGGTCTTAAAGGCCCTCGATGCTGACCTTCCTCCATTCCACCAGGATTCCCTAGGCACAGGTGGTGCCCAGGAGGCATTAAATAAAAACTGACTGAAGGAAGGAACAAGCAAAGGCACCATATTCTGGCCACTAGGCAGTTAATCAGTTGCCTCTCTTGCTTTCTTGGGGGAATAACAGTTTGAAACACAAGTGTCACCAACATTCTTCTTCCCAGAGTTTCCTGGCACCCCCTGGCTCTTCTCCATTCCCTCAACTAAAGCATTCCAGGCCTACGGCCTCAGGGAAGGGAGAACACAAGAAGAACTTGGCGAACAAAGGAATAAAATCTGGATTTTTGAGTCTTTAAAGCTGAGGCTCTAAGGAATCTCAGGGCATGAAAGAAAATAGGAGAACTGCCGGAGCTGGTTGTTTTCCTCCACTGCACATCCAGCACCATCATCAGACCATTTAGGGAAGTGGCCTGGACTGGAATGGGAAGAGGCTCCAAGGTGCTGGCAGAGCCCAGGCAAAGGCAGCAGGCATGCCTTCTGTGCCTGTGAAGGCCTCCCACCCAGGGGCGCATTCCAAGGCTTGGCTGGGGCCCCCAGAGCAGGCAAGTACTGCTGACCTCACACTCCTCTCTTTACCTGCCCTGCAAAGCAGCCGGACCCATGGGCTTCCGCTTCCCAGCCTCACTCCCTCTGAAAAGGAGAGGACCTCCCAGTGGCCACAGACAGCCCAGCAAAAGGAGGATCCCTGCCCAAGCATGCTTGTCTGGCTGAGGCTGGGGAGCTGCCAGCTCACTCCAAGGTGACCTTCCCTTGGAATGAGGCGGGGCATGGCACTGACCTGTGCATGGGCTGATGACAGAGAACCAGGTGGCTCTGAGTGACTCAGGAGCTGCCTGCATGATTAGATGATTAAATGCCACCCCTACCTGTCAGCCTTAGGTAAGCTCTCGAG